>LQNK01002524.1:95306-106536 GCA_001586405.1 Phoebis sennae | reverse complement strand
AAGTCGCAGGCTAGAGCAGCAGGGCACTTCCACTTGTTTTTTCTATTCCGTGTATGGAACCTAGATGACTGATAGACATACTTATACATACTTTTATAGAAAAATTAACACCCAGACAGTACAAAATTACAATGATCATCACATAAAAATTTTCTACTCGTGGGGATCAAACCCTTGGGCGTAATAGACCATTGCTTTATCCACTGCGCCAATCGGGTCGAATTATCACATAAATTGTTAAAGATCAAAATTCTAAAGTTCTCTCGTAATTCGTTCAATATACTCATATCTTCATACACTTGATACTTCGCATTATACAGCGATTCAGTCTATCGTTCTTCGAATTATGTAAAAAATATTATTTAAAGATTATAAACCAAATATAGTCCTTGTATCTATCAATATTTGCTAGTGTTCTAGTATTCAGTCTATTAGTTACGCGTGCCGCAGCATTAGCGCTCTTAATTAGAGGTTAAAATTGGAGTTTATACACGAGTACAAATACTATCAAACATAAAAACATAGAGTGAAAACTATTTCGCCCTAGGGTGTATGTATGATCCCCACTAGTAGAAAATTATGATGTGATAAACATTGTAGTTTTAAAAAATGTTTTAGTATGTACTAGACACGAGTATATTAATTGTCCAACTTCCACAGAATAAGTTTTGGCCAGTTTGGGACTAGATGGCGTTGTGTTAAATGTCCGAGAATATAGTGTATTATTTTCTAGTTGATCCGCGCGGCTTCGCTCCCGTCACTCGTGGATAATGTAGCTGTTGAATGGTGAAAGAATTTTTAAATCAGTCCAATAGTTTTTTAGCCTATTCATCACAACCAAACAAAAAAGCAAAGTTTTCCTCTTTATAATATGAGTGTAGATTATATTTTTTCGAAATCGATGTCTAATTACCTACCTATTTAAAATTTTACAAGATTTTGCACCAGTTTCGAATAGATTTCAAATAAAATAACAGTTAATGTAAAAATTTCATGTTGAAGAAGCCTATTCTATTTTTTGACCAAATGTTATTATTTTCCATTTTTATCGACCAATAACCTTTTTTACTTCCTGATATTCTAAGCATCTTAGTAAATGTGAGAACAAAAGGCAGATATCTCGAAAATTCTAAAAGTTCAAATGTTGTCTGCTTTTTAGCATCAACAGCACAAGCAACATTTTATTTCAATTCCTGGATATGATTTAATTACTATCTGGATATGTTTAATTATTAATAGGACTACCTAGACTAATAAAACTCTCATATACCTATAATTTTCAAAAGGATGTGACCCACCTGATTATTTTATAACACTGTCGTTTCGTTTTTTCTTCTACTGCCAGATTTTTAAAAAATATTACTAGAATTAAGTATTGATAGAAATTAGCAGATATGTTACCACTTTTTCCAGATCAAGTTTTCAGACTGCAATGATGACTTTATAAAAATTACTTTTTGGATTTTCATTTAAAATTAACTAAATAATCTTATATCCATCCCCTAGATGCCCCGTACATAGAAAAATCTTTATCTTGATATGCATTTAGAAAAATAATTGAGATATTTACTTACAACCTTTATTCAAAATCTTCTCAGCTTAAAGTTACATTACATACATCTTATACAATTAATATTCTTTAATATCTATTTTATATATTTATCTAGCTGGTTTCAATTTTTCCATTTCTTTTTTATACATATCAGACAGTTCTTTAGCTTTCTTGCACTCACTTTGAAGGTCTTCAAATTGACTCTGGAACAGAAAATATAAATTATTCTAATAAATTCTCTTATATATCTATTCATACTTCATCAGAATACCGAAATGACCTTCAATAACAATAAGAAAATATATTTAGTCATTATTTAAATAAAGTATTGGTTATTGCTTGCTTTTAAGGATCTTGAATAGAATTACATAACTGCAACTATACATAATATTATGTATTTTAACTTTTAATTGCCTGTCGAACATCATTTGAAAAACAGGTCTAATTGTAGAACAATTGTTACACATGTGATTCCATTACTTTTTCTTCAAATATTACAATATTAAACTACGCTTTGGTGTCATGTGATTGAGGATTTTGCTATGAATGTGTATTTTTATTACCTGACAGATAGATGTTTGTTGCTGCATAGCAAGATAGCTGTCCATTATTTCCTTAAACCTCTCCTTTTCAAAGTCACATTTTTGCTGAGTTTCAGTTAGTAATTTATCTAAACGATTCTTGTATTCTGTAACAACTATTACATAGCAAATAAATGAAGGCACTTTAATTTTAATATTATATTATTACAGGTATAAACATATACCATACCATCTAATTGATACTTTAAAGAATTCATCTCAGATACACACCGGCTGTTCGCCCAGAAATCGGTTTCGTAAGTATTTTTTACATAATTTACACATATGCAAATTATAATAACAAATACTACGGATATTATTAGGAAACCAAATATGCGACGTATTAATGATGATCGAACGAGCATGTTTTGCATTTCTAATTCATAATGGACCAAGTTATCATGTATACTGAGCCCCCAGAAATATAAATACCGCACATTTCCCTTGGAACACTCAAATTTTTGTACAAGTTTCTGCTCTTTAAATATTTTTCATTTTACACATTTCATAGAAGATATATGTAATGTTTACGTTGATTTTAAAATTTTCTTAAGTTTTATATTCTATTACTTTCGTAAATAATGCATAACTTATTCTTATAAAATGTCAATCACAGATGTCAATTTTGTGTCAATTGTCAATTGTCACTTGTCAGAACTCAATTTTTAAGTCGCGCTTACATGTTGCCCATGGCATGGCAAGCTTCCTCAAACTCCATACCTTTACAAGCGCTTTGCTGCCACTTTCACGCTCGTAAGTACATTATTGCGTTACGAACTGGAAAACACGGCAGAAGTAGACACAAGAGTTGTTTCTTGTGTCTTCATATGTTTTTATTTTAAACACGCTTCTTAACTACTCTCCACCCGCGACTTTTTAGCCTAAGTAATTGAATGAGAAGGATTAAATATCTTCCTAAGCGTTCACCAGCGTGCAAACACGTTGCAGACGCTTGCTTCAAACTTCCTTTGATCTGTGTTCGAAAACTGACATCATATTGGATCGACGACAAGCCCAGCCGAGCTGAGCTGAGCTCACGCAAGCCGAGGCAAACAACTGGTTTCCACGCTGGGAGTTTGTGGAAGTTTGCCGCTTTGATTTGCCGACACTTTTACCAACATGTAAGCGCACATTAGATGGAACTACATAATGTTGCCACATTATAATATTTCATAGTGTAATCGTATTTATTCTACGAGATAGGAAGGTTCATAAATAATTAATGTGCTAGAGAGTATTTTCTACCAAATACCAATTACTCATCAATTTAAATAAGAACGCTCCTATCAACATATATCACCTCCACCCCAACGATAGAGTCCTTAAGATATGATAATATAAGAAACTAATTACTATTATACGTAATTTTAAAACGAGGACCTATTACAAAAAGAAGGCAACACACTTGCGAGGCCAGGCATTGCGGTTGCTTATGGGCGACGGTGATCACTATTCCCATATCTTTTATAACATGTGTACTACTAATGATAGTCCTATGTAGGCACGTAAAAGGCATTAGAAATCAACATTTTAAACTTCTTGTGATACGATTAAATATAATATATGGATTTATCTTTTTTCTTTAAACAAAATCTTCACAAAGTTATAAGGAAAGAAGGAGGTCGTACGTAAACTCGGATGGGACTACATGTACTGCACAAGAAATACTATAATGATAAATCAGTAAATTGTACCCCAATGGACTTATTTTAAACAAAAAAGGTGGCAGAAAGTTGCGGTTTAACTTAAGTGTAGCCGGCTAAAGATCGAAGAAACTATCATTAATCAAAAAAAATAAATTTATGTTCACACTAAACTTTAACTGTGATATAATATAGACTAAAGAAGACTAAATAAATCCAATTCAATTTTTAAACTCACTCGCCAGTATATTTTATAAACTCGTTAATTGTTGTTTAACAACTTACTCTGTACAAAAACATATGTGCAACTCCTGCATTGGTGCTTTTCACCACCTAAATGTACTTTTCACCCAGGCCTTGAAGTTCGTGCGAGTTCGAGTTCGTTCGTCTCCGCAATCGGTTTACCAGTCACTAGCAAATCGAATATACGTTCATCATTCTAGTAGGTACCTACTCTGTGACAGTATAGAGCGTCAGCACAGAGAAATAAAACTGTGTTTACGTCTGTGCAAGTGGATAATTACTATCTTGTCAAAACGTATTTTCACAGCAATGAAATATTTTTTTGATACTGTTTAAATACGTTTTCATTATTTTTTATTTGTAATTTTCTAAAAAAAATCGAGTTTAACAGTGAGTACACATTTATTACGACTATATATTATATACTTTACTTTGGAATCTGTCACGATGGATTAAAAAGTTCTGTTTGAACAAGTATACACTTCTGGTACTGTTATTTCTAGTACCTACATACGATAGTCATCATTATCGCCACGGAATAAATAACTTTCTGCTGTTATTCATAAAGTTAAGGTAATGTAAATCTATTCTGTTAAGTTTTGACCTAATTATAATGTTACTTTTATTTTGTGTTTAGACTTTCTTACGCAGCGCTACTCTTTTTGCATATTTAATAGAGCATTTTATTTAACAGTAATAAATATGCCGTTAATCTCAAATTCATGAATAAATTGGAATTATACGATGTCACAGTCCACGTTTAAACCGTACCTACGTAGTCTCGCCGATTGGACTTTGACACTTGCTCAGCGTGTCTATACACGAAATGCGAATGTATTTTAATATGCGAATGTGTGTTATTTATTATTTTTTCTAAGAGTATTGTAGTCAGTTAATATAATTTTGGATGTATAAGTATGCAGATTTCCAGTTTCCTAACTGACATGTTTAAAGTATGACAAACCTCGATAGTATAGAACATCGATAATATTTATTTTTATATATTAAAAAATAAAAATAAAAAATAACTTGAAAAAATTAAGAAAAATGAAAATAAACCATTTGAGATCCTGATATTATAAGAAGTTATTATTCCTATGGTGTTATATTACTATCATATTACCACTGTTCTGTTATGATACATGATATTTTTTTTCACCAACCAAGCACATGCTTTGCCTTGCTAAGTCTAAATTTAAACTAAAAGTGTTATTTACATTTATTATTGTTATGACTATTGCCAAGAGCTATATTGCTATTGTTAATAATGCATATCTTACTAAACAAATGTTTTATTGGACATAATATATTTCTAGGAACATTATTAATCTAGACAAAATAAATAATTGGTCATCATAATGTTAAGGGACAACATATGTACATCACCTTTGCTTCAGTTAAAATAAAATGTTTATGTTTGTTTTCATAAACAGATTAAATACATATGTGAAACCACTCAATGTATAATTGCAAAATTTAATAAAAAAGTATAGCATTAAAGTATTAACTTTTGTCTTATATTGTTTTAGGTAGAGCAATATGGCAGAAGCCCACTCAGCAGTGGCATTCTCCTTTGCCATAACTCATGACGGCTGGGATGTAAACTTTGATCGAGAAGTATTATATCTTGTATGGGAGTCAGGTTTACGGTCTTGGAAGAAGCGTCTAGCAAGATTTAGAGTAAGTATTATAGGGACAATACTAACAAAGTTCACTTTCACTATGACAACACAAAGATCATGAATTGATGCCAAATTTGCACTCTTTTTCTAAATCAACCTTAATTCTACCAATTTTTACACTCATTTTCCACTTATTTTTCATAATAAAGGGTATTTCACATAAGATGTGGAAATATATGATATTTGCTTAATAAAGGTTTTAATGCAATTTTTTTTCACAGAACAGTATCCATAATGGAGTATACCCCGGCCATCTGCAATCATTGTATGTCCTGTGGACATTACTTGTTGCTGCTCATTTTGGTGGTTTCAACATACCATTTGGACTTGTACAAAAAGCTTTAACAATTTTACCCAGGTAATATTTTTTGTACTAAATTTTGGTTTCTTATATTAACAAATACTTTGATAGAGTTGAATGAACCTTTTTGAATGTTTTAGCAATTCTACAATGTGGCAAGTTATAGCTTGCTTGTTGGCGGCTCTTACAATGTGGCTGACAGTTATATTCTTAATGAGATACCTACTCAAATTATTACTTATGTACAAGGTAATTATTAAAATCAATAATAACAATATAAAAAATACTACTCAAAAAGGCCTTGGAGTATATGTATTTCTTATGCCACTTACAAATCCTATTACGATTAGGAGAATTTTTCATTGATTATATTTGATTAATAATAATAATGATTAATATGCAAATTATTCTGTGGACGATTTTTTACTGTACTGTAGTATCTTATCAAAACAAATTGCCCTAATTGCAATTAAATTCTAAGATAAAAGCAACTTTGATTAAATGTTAATATTGATTTGTTACTACAAGTAATCTATTCAAAGTTACATAAGGTGATTAATAGTGAGTCTAAGAGGGAATTTCAGGATTTACTCAAGCATGTCAGATTAAGATAACACTGCATTTAAATGTGTGTATTTCATTAATCTGGCTTCATTTTGGCTATTTGCATGTAACGTTCTCATGGAGGGTCTCAAACTTACAAAATATAACGTCATCTTGATATTCTCGACCGCGATCATAGTTTTCAAATAATCGATTAAATTTAAGATCCTTTCTCGCGCTCTCGAAGAAACCACCGCCACTCACACCATTTAAGCCGGTAGATTATTATCACTCGAATATCCGAGATACGTCACGTGTATACAATACTGACGCACTCGAGTACAAATTAGTTTAAAAAACGAACAAATTATTAGTAATTAATTATTACTTTTTTGTTGACATTATTATTTTGTTTAGAATAATTTGTAAAATATAGTTTTATACACTCTCAATATCGTTATAAAAGTGACATGATTAATAGTTAAAATAATTGCAAAGTATTGGATTATGTGGTTTTGTATCAAATAGTTACATGAAATTTATGGTAACATTTAAAAAAAAAGTTTATTGTTTCGTTTCTCGCTATATTCGAGAAAACAAAGTAAATAGGAAGCAGACTTAAACTATTGTCGACCAAATAAACAAGTCAAATATTTATTTTTTTTTGATAATTTATTCATTACTCACACAAATCAAGGCTGTAGTGTCGAAAGGACCTTGTATGTTTGTCTATTAGCTTGACAATAACACTATTGATAGTAATCAGAGCCTTGAACTAATTATGAAATTTTTGAAAGACCATTAAAATATTGAGCAGAAATGAAAAATAAAAAAACAGAATTTTAACAGTTCCCATTCATTGTTAACATTTTGCTTTAAATATAATTATTACGACGTCAAATAAAAAAATATACAAAATACTTTTGGCCTCTTTACATCATCATAATGATTTTAAAGTATCTAATTATTTATAATACAGTATGTAAGTATGTATTTAGAGATTCAACCAGCATTTTTTAAAAACAAAGTATAATTTTGAAGTACATTTTAGGGTTGGGTCTACGAATCTCGTGCGCCTGGTACAAAGATATCCTTAAAAACGGTGCTATGGATTAGTATCGTAAAGGTGCTCTCTGGTTGGAATAAACCACGTCTGTACAGTTTCCAAGGATCTTTGCCCCGGCTTCCGCTACCACCTGTTAAGGACACTATGAAAAGGGTATGTATATAAAATAACGTAAGCATTCCAATTTCATATAATAAATGTATGAAGTGTGTGACATATGTACAGGTGATTATTTAATAGTTTAAATAATCACTTGTATATACGTCGTATAGATTAGTATCTATGAGCCAATTTATCTTATTAATATTTTTTGAAATTGATAACACGGAGGTTCTTTTGTATACCATTATACATTTTTTCCTACTTTCAGTATTTGTTGAGCGTACGACCTCTTCTCGATGAGGAAAACTTTCAAAGAGTGCAAAGGCTAGCAAAGGAATTCGAAGAAGGCATCGCCGTTAAGCTCCAACGATACCTCGTCCTAAAGTCATGGTAATATTTAGTCTATATTCTATGAATTAAAAAAAAACTAGTAATCAATTTTTTGCTTACATCCGTTTACGATATTTCTTTAATTTAATAGATTATTGACATCGTACATCTATTGAGATAGTATAATTTAGTTATTTTTATTTTATCTGCGTATGAACGTTTGAGGCTATCAGCTATCAACTAGCGCACGCGTTATCTTCGTGTCACTAGACACAACATAAATATTTGTGGGCGTGACTTTGATCGCACAATTCGTATTGTTTTGTGATAACATGTCTACAGAAATAGGAACTTGAATACACGTCTTTTAAGCCTCTGTATTGATAATGTGATAATGACTTTGCACAAAGGAGAAAGTTCAAAACTTTTGTGATAATCGATCCATGTTAAAATAAATAAAAATATGTTTGTCAGTTTTGACATTTATCAGTAATTATTATCAACGTACTTAGCTATTTTACTTAACTTTCTACTTAAGTATTTACTAGATATGAATTTTTATAAACCGGTAACTTCTGTAAATCTTATATGTTTTCTTCAATATTTATATAACACCATGGATAAACCTTTCGGATATGGCGTTGGCTGTATTAAATGTTATACATATATAACATTGGTTGCATCATATACTTCACGTCAAATATTTAAAAAAAATCGATGGTATACTTATTGTATAGGTACCTATATTACATTTTCCTCCATCTTGCTCTCTTTTAAAATTCTTATAAATTATTACGTATTAACTTCTAAGAAGTAAAAGGTAATTATTAGAGACCGGATTATATGCATTTCCATATATGCATATGCAATTAATGCACATAAGTATAGTCACGCGCGTCTTTTGTTTTGGTATGTACGATAATAAAATGAAATAGCGTTGCGCCCATCATTGGTACTTGTACTTGATCTGCTGGTTATTTTTTTATTTGTGTGAAATTTGATAAATACCATGATGTGACTTTCGTAAATAAAAATAATAATTTCATGTCATATTACTGCACCTATCCCACCATTAACTAAGTTTCCTTCATATTTTGTTGATTTCGGACAATTTATAGTTTATATATATTTCGTGCATTTTTCATTTATGAATATTTAAACGGCCTTTTATGTTGCATATGATCCGGTCTCAGATTAATTATTATATTTAGTTTTCTATCGAGCGAATTCAATTGAACCGTTACTATATTGCGATTTTCCTTATCAAATAGTTACTGTTGAGACAGTGTGAATATATCGTTCTATAATTATATATTTTTTTAATTCTGACGATTTAATGATGACAGATTTTGACCGTTTTATGACGTAGAATTATGTACAAATGCTTATAGTTTTTCGAACGGTATCTCTTGACTGAGTAATATAAAATCGTTCAATAAACATCACCAAAGGATATGGACTATTATTATCTTCTCCCGTCGTAGTAAACTAGAGAAGGTCATATTCATCTCGTTCAAGGCAAGCAGCTTAGTCTAAACCCATTTATGTAAATACTTTCTTATATTAATTTTTATATAGTATTCAAAAGATTACTATCAATACATTGTCGAATTTTGGTTAACTTAAACATTAATAAGGAGAAAAAAAGAAGATAAAAATTATAAAAATGAATAACATAGCATTGAAAGAAAAAAAAGTTGCTTTACGTCAATATATATTTATAGAAACAGACATAAAACATTTACCGCATACAAAACATATTTTCTATTTTCCTCCATAATATATCTTTAGGAATTGTGCATCAAGGTATAAAAAGTTACTGATTTAACTAAGAATGCTAAATATTATTTTTCGATCAAATATCTATAGCTATATATACAATAAAAGCAATTGTGTATTTCCCAAGGTGGTCTAGCAACTACGTCTCTGATTGGTGGGAGGAATACGTATACCTCCGTGGTCGTTCTCCCCTCATGGTCAACTCCAACTTCTATGGAACTGATACACTCATGCGGCCAACCTCCATACAGGCGGCTCGAGCAGGCACCATTATACATTTCTGCCTTAAATTCAGAAGGCTTATTGAAAGGCAGGAATTGGAACCGGTAAGCATTAAATTGTATAAGGAGTGTCCAATAAAAAAGGCAAATCATTTTCTAAAAAATCGCGAGAAAAGTTTTGAAATTTATTGAATGCCTCAGTCGAAAGTCGAGTGAACAAAATTCAATCTTTTAATGGTAAAAAGGTCCTTCAAGAAACAAAAGTCCATAATTTCACCGTAATTAGGTAGTAATTTTTTGCTTTCTCTGAATATCTACTCATACTGAGGATTGTTTTTATTGTATCCAAAACTAGTGTATCTAAAAAGCTTATGTAAAATCCAAGGCGAAAGAATGAGTAGTTTTCATATTCTTGTAGTTTTTAGACTCGAAATATAGGATCAAATAAAAATTAGCCAAATTAAATTTTATCTAAGGTCCAAAGATAATTTTTTATATCATAATTCTGTTTTTTGCATTTCATACAATAAAAAAATAGAAAAAATGGATTTTTAAACCATATCAGAATATTAATCTTGCATTACCTTGGACTTGGAATGTAAATTTTAAATACATGATTATCTAAATTACCTAATCAATTAATTTTAGATAATGCTACAAAACATGGTACCTCTGTGCTCGTGGCAATATGAGAGGTTGTTCAACACCGTGCGTGTACCAGGGGTGGAGACGGACAAAATTGTGCACTATCAGGATTCGACGCACATCACTGTGTACCATAAGGGGAAATACTTCAAGGTTACTGTGTACTCTAGAGGGAGACTGTTGAATCCGGCCGAAATTCAAATGTGAGTGCAGTTCTATAATGATTAATGTTTATCCTGAAAATCCTATATACTATAACCTCGCATATTTTATCCTCTATTAAAAAAGAATATGCTAGGATTATTTATACTATTAATATAAAACTGAGATTCTTTGTTTCAATGCGTCAAAATTCGGAACTATGGGTCCGATTTGAAAAATGTTTTTGTCTTAGACCAGGGGTTGCCAAACTGTGCGTCGCGACGCCCTGGTGCTCGCAGTAAGTATAGAGGGGCGTTGCGAGGACTTCATTGCTTCCCCTCCCCCCATTGATTTGTCCCGATTATATGTCTCCTTAATATTATTTGGCACAAGAACTCACC
>LQNK01002524.1:77576-95284 GCA_001586405.1 Phoebis sennae | reverse complement strand
GCGCTAGGACGTCGAAAACATAACTACAATCGTAAGTGCGTCCCGGATTAGGAAACCCTGTCTTATACGATTCATCGAGGAAGACTTTGTAATAATAGCATCAGAAGCAAAACGTTAATTAAAATGTATTTTCAGCCAAATTCAGCAAATCCTAGAAGATAAGACAGAGCCAGCGATCGGTGAAGAGAGAGTGGGCGCGCTAACAGCGGGCGAGAGGTCGCACTGGGCGCACATCCGTCAGACCAAGTTCAACCGCGGACACAACCGGACGTCGCTGCATTGCATCGAACGTGCTGCCTTCAACGTTTGTTTGGGTAAGAGCCCCTACAACTCTTGTGAAGGTAGCTCATATATGCCCAGTTCTTATAATAAAAATGAGTCATTTTACTTACGTATAATATTATACTAGGCGCAAGTCGAGTGCGTATCTGTATTAAACGTGGCCATAACTACGAAAACTTGTTTCTGATTGGTCGTTTAAAACTGCTCGTTAATGAAAACGATATCGATGTCGTATCTATTATGCTATGACATTCCATCTTGTATAGGAAGAAGCACTTCAAAGAAGCTTCTTGTGAAAGAGAAACACATCAACACGACAGGCCTGATTTCCTACCATTCCATCCTTCCTATTTCTCATACTTTCGCTCTTAACTCCTTTCTTTATCCCCTCTACTTTCCTAAGTCTAACAAAGCACCAGCGAATTTTTTAGTTCTGTAAGAATTAATGGGCGGCAATAGTCGCTTAACAAAACAAGAAAAGACAAGGAATAAGAAAATATTCACACAGAATTACAATTCCATATTCCAAATCATTAAAACAGTTATTATAATTTTTCTCAATGTTCAGTTTAACAAAATTGTATGGCAATGAACATTGGCTACTTATAGTCTTCGTCTAACATTAAATTACCGTTGCAGATGACAAAGCATATGGTTTCAATGAGGAGGATCCGTCTACCCTGGATGAGTATGGCCATGTTCTGTTGCACGGTAAAGGACATGACCGTTGGTTCGATAAGTCTTTCAACTTATGCTTCAGTACTAATGGAGCTGTGAGTATAATATTAAGAAAAAATATGTATTGAAACTTGCAATTGTGGATTAATAAGTAAATTAAAAATACTTGTACATTTCTTATTAATTAAAAAAATATAACATAATACATTTATACAAAATATTAAATGTTACTTAGTGTGCTAATCTGTTTTCTGCAAAAAAGAGTTCTTATAAATTTGTTTTTTCAGGTTGGTTTTAATACGGAACATACTTGGTGAGTATTATTTTAACGGTGTAAATTTCGTTCTTAGTATAATTCTATTTGTATATATTTCGTATTATAATTTTATTATTTCCATTTTAGGGCTGACGCACCTGTGATGGGTCACCTTTGGGAGTTTGTTATTCTCTCCGAACTTCAGTATGGGTAAGTAGACATTACTTTTCCTATATTGATTCCCATTCCTCGCAGTTAAAATTATACGTTACTTTAATGCATATATCAAAAATACCTTTAAAATTATTTACTTAATTACAAAAAAATATATCTGTTAAACCAAAGGTCGGCAACGCATCGCGTCCGGCGTCCTTCAATAAATTTTAGTGCATCCTTAAACTATTGTTAATTTAGATAACAAATTCAAAAAGTAAAATATTCATGCTATCTTTGCTATCGAGATTAATAAATGAACATGATTATTTAAATATGAGTATTATTTTTATATATTTGTTGAGTTAAAAAATAGGTGGCGCCCGCCATTAATTTTTAAATTTAGTATTTCATTCCTTACCACTGTGTTACACGGTAAAGATCCATCCACGAAGACGCGCCTCACTATTCTTTTCAATCGTATGACAGTATATGTATGCAAGCAAGTGTGAAATTTTATAGTTACACACTCATTACTCATGTGTGCACACGCACATTCCAATAAATAGACTAATCAGGGCAAAGTATTGCAATCATAGTAAAATATTTCCAAATTCAAAAACTGATGGGGCGCGTCGTCTTGTATGGCACTACGTATACACTAAATTAAAAATGGCGGATGCACTTAGTTACGCGGAAGACGGTAACGCCCGTGGTCAAGTGGATGCGCCTCCACCGACTGCGACTCGGCTGCAGTGGGAACTCGGCAACGAAGAACTATTGAACAGCATCGATATCTCGTACAATGTTGCGCAGAAACTGCTCAACGACGTCGACCTCAAGATTCTCACCTTCACCAAGTACGGCAAAGGTTAGTGATTTTGTCTTAATCTTGACTTGATTCGTTAGAGGACAAAAACATCAATAATGCTCAGTTCTTGAGATACTTTAACGCTTCTTTATCTATTTGATAGCGCTAAACGTCAGGTAACTGTGAAACGTAGCACGTAGACTACTGTCACGTAGTCGTGCCTAATTTTAAGACAACAAATATTTATTCACGAATAAAACATTTGAACTACTTTTTACGCTGTAACAAATAATTGATACGGATGCATTTATTCAAGCAAAGCTCACAAACTTTCTGTATATCCATGGACCTGCTTAAAAATTGATCCACCTTAAGAAATTTTCCTAATTTGTTCACAGGCTTAGTGAAAACTCAAAGAATATCCCCCGACGCGTTCATACAAATGATCCTCCAACTGGCGTACTACCGGGACGCCGGCCACTTCTGTCTGACCTACGAAGCCTCCATGACTCGCCTGTTCAGAGAAGGACGTACCGAGACCGTGAGGTCCTGTACCATTGAGAGCTGCAAGTGGGTCAAGGCTATGGAAGACCCTAACTGTTCGGTAAGTATTTTATTCGTTTTGCCGTGAATACTTCAAAATTTCTGTCATATAGAGGCAATCCAAAAAACCTATGATAACAAAATCGGGCGATACAGTTTGGCATTATTATTTATTACTTTGAATCTATCGGCTTCATCGCAAATTAAATTATACTGATTAGAAAGCTATAGGATCAACAAATTATTAGATGTATAATAATATATAATAATATACGTGAGAACTTTGCCGCAGCGGTGGAGGGAAGCGCCGCAAATTGAAGTTAATTTTGTTGCGTACACTACGTATTTACATATCTATGTCTTAAGTTGAAGTAGAATTCAAGTACAGTAAAATTTTGGGTCGCATTGGCTCAGTTGCTATCTCCCTGAATCCTGATAGCCTTTATCATTGAAATAATATAAAAAAACTACATTTACAATTGTTTTTCTACCTCAACATAGCACTTGTTAGACAGGTCTCAATGGTTGTCTTAGTAAACGCGAAAATGTCACGGTTATAAACGAACTTTATATTTTCCAAATTGTTTTTCCTTCGGACGCTTTCTCATCATTTCCATAAGTCTCTCTACTTATTTCTTCAATACAGATCCAAGAACGCCACGAGCTATTCATCGCGGCGACCAAGCGTCACCAGCTCGGGTACCAAGACGCGATGACCGGGCGCGGCATCGACCGCCACCTGTTCTGTCTCTACGTCGTGTCCAAGTACTTGGAGGTGGACTCGCCCTTCCTGCACGAGGTGTTCAATGAGCCGTGGAGACTCTCCACTAGCCAGACGCCTTATGGTAAGGAATTCTTCTTTTTGTAATTTTCATATCTCATAGGGCAAGAAATTGAACTAAGAAGACTATTGAGCAAGAGCAGTATCCCTGGAAAAAGTGGGTAATCCTTCTGACCAAATATCACCAGCTCTGGTACCAAGACGCGATGACGAATGTGGTATCGACCGTCATTTGTTCTGCCCCTACGTCGTCTCCAAGTACTTGGAGGTGGACTCGCCCTTCCTGCACGAGGTGTTCAATGAGCCGTGGAGACTGTCCACTAGCCAGACGCCTTATGGTAAGGAGTTATTTTGGTACTTTGTTGCAAATTGTCATGTTTCAGGGGGTGAGAAGCCATTTTAGCAAAAGCTAGAGGGATACTCCCTGGAAATCGTTCTGACTAAATATCACCAGGTCGACCGAATGTGGTATCGATCTTCTTTTGTTGTCTTCGAGTGTTCTGTCTATGGACTCGACTTTCTACAATAAAACAGTAAGGAATTCTTTCGCAATTTTTTGTGCAAAATTTCATATTTCTGAGAGTACGGAGCGGTAGTAAGTAACCAATTGAGGAATAACCCTAGCAAATGTGGGTAATTGTTATCACTAAACACTCCTGAGCTCGGATACGAAAGGGCACCTTGCGTAATGAAAAGGAAATTTTTATTTTCCCTAAATACTACAAAAGTAAAGGTAAACTGTATTTTCTACAGATAAATGAACATATACAACCATATATAAGAGAAATTACAAAGCGAATTTAAAAAATTATTTTAGAAGTAACAATTTTGATTATGAAAAGGTACGACCTTATATACTAGTAATCGGACAGTGGTCGAAAGTTGGCCGTAATGTATTATGTATGTCAAGTTTAACTTTCACTTCTGCTCATACTAACATGTATATCAGATCAATGAATATAGTTCTATTTTTATCGATAAGAGAATAATTTAATTACTATTAAAGAACAAAATACTCGAGTAATATCAGAAAATGGACACTCCGTTTTTTTTCTCGTTTAGAAAAGTACACTTTAATATCATACCAATATTTTTTTTATTACAACGAATTTTACGAACGATGTTTAGCGATTTATCGTTGCTGAGTATTATATCATTAAAGTATATTTTATTTTAAATAAGTCAATGCGATTATTGGCATTACATAATCATTACTACCTGTACTGGAATTTCACATCGATTCCTGTCACCTTCGATAGCTCAGTTGGTAGAGCGGTGGACTGTAGAGTATAACGAAGATATCCATAGGTCGCTGGTTCAAATCCGGCTCGAAGGAAATTTGTTTTGACTTTCTTTTTTATTTAAAACAATTTGGTATACATAAATCAACTATATTGTGCCTTTAGGTAGTGTTACATTTTGTCTAAACTTTGATTTAATTTGATTTTTTTCTTCTCGAAGAAATAAATATTATTTCTTGTGGTGTATGGTAACAACAAGTTATAAATATATATTAATTCATTTAGAAAATAGTTTAATTGATTTTATTCAGATTGATCATTAATTTTTATTAGGTCAATATTTTTTCTTAAATCTAGTCAATGAATGTTACATGGTCTTTATAAATGTTTTAATTTATTTATCACACTTAATACGTATTTAATATATTGTGTTATAATAATAATTTTGTATTTACTGTTTAATCACATAACAAAAATACTTATAAAACTAAATTTTATAAATATAGAATTCTATAAATGCTTATGTTATGTCTTCTTAAAATTATTTCCTAGTAAGAAGACACTTATACAAATATTTGAATATCAATCCCTTTTATCTTTATCGACCAGTTTAATTAGTAAAACAAATATTTTGTTAATCTTAAGTACACATAATAAATTTTTATAGACATTCAATAACATACATATAGGTACTTCATCAAAGGCGTTATTTTAATCTCATATAACGTTGTTAACGTTATCGGTTAATTTATAGCACAATATAATATAATATGCTTATTAATTTTTATTATTTTTTAAACGAGCATAATTATACTCATATACTTTAATAATTTAAATTGTTGACATACGTATTAATATAAGTATGTCAACAATTTGACAAATTCATAAAAACAAATATCCTGTTAAATTATCTTATTTCCCCTTTGTTTTTTATTATATTTTTCCTCTCTGTATGTTTTTGCGTTTACTCACTTATGATTCAATTTAACACAAGCATAGGTATCCTAACTAGAATGTCAGCACCTCATTATGTGTATTCATATAATTCGAAGTATTTGAAAACTCCTACTAATATTTGAAATGTAAAGTAAATCTGTATGATGTATAAAATATGTGTATGTCGATCTCTTCTTCATGTCTAAAATACTGAACCGATTTGGATAAAATTTTATAATATGAGAACGGATATTTTTTATTGCGGAAATCTCACGGGAACGCGTAATATATGCGGCTGAAACTGCAGAGCACAGCTAGTGCAAAACCATGATTTATTATTTACGTTATATACATATAAACCTTCCTCTTGAATGTCTCAATCTATTAACATAAACCTCACCAAAATCTCTTGCGTGATTTTAAAGCTCTAAGCATAGGTGCAGACAGACGCGGGAAGCGACTGCTTTATTAGTATAAAGTAGTGATTTATTTATTTATTTTATTTGATGCACCAATTACAATTCAAGTACACAATACAATAACATTAATATTACTCTAAATACTAAAATAACAGTAAAAGCAGGCGCATACATCATTATAAATTTGTTAAAATAGTGTATAATTCATTTAAAATTAATATTCGTCAGTCACATAAAAATGTTCTAAATAAAAAAAATCATATTAGCACTTAGATAGAACACAAAATACATATTTATATTTTGGTACAGGTCAAACAAGCCTAATGGATCTGAAGAAGTATCCGAAGTGCGTGGGCGCGGGCGGCGGCTTCGGGCCGGTGGCGGACGACGGGTACGGCGTCTCGTACATCATCGTCGGCGAGGACATGCTGTTCTTCCACGTATCCAGCAAGAAGAGCTGCCCTATCACGGTGAGTGTGTCACCGAATTACTAGACGAAGATAAACTAGGTTCGAATGAAAAATATTTATTTCCCAATAACTAAATGGTCAACAATATTTGATAAAGAAAGAAAGAAAAGATATTTATTTCAAAGAACACAAAATAAAATGTAAATTACAACGCTATGCAATTATTTGACTACACTATTTGACTGTAGTTCACGCTTTTTTAGTTTATGGGCCATTTTTGTATTATTTTTTTTTGAAAGTCGGTGCTATGTCCACTATTTTAACTGATGATGGGAAACCTAAAAATTCTGGATAGCATTAAAATATGGAAGAGATGTACAAGTCTTCGGGCCTGACTCAACGTACAAAAACACAGTATGATAGTGTTTTACACCGAATCTCTAGGAAGTAGTTACTTAAGCTTGATCCAATTAGTGCTAAAGCAATGATCAATTCCTACTTTAATAAAATATATGCATACACAATTTTTTTTCGACGAATATTTTTTTGTCTCTGGTCATATAAATAAAATTGTGTGTTATTGTATTCTTTAATATTAGATCCAAGTTAGTAATTCTATAGATAAATAAATTATGTACTCCGTATATCATTGTATTTTTGAGGAAATCCTGAGGAACTAATTTAATTAGGGCACAGCTTATATCATAGCTACCCGCGGCATTCTAAAGAAATAAAACTATCAAGATAACATCCTACCATGTTTATTAACAATTTACCCCGTCCGTTGTTTGCTTATAAACAAATAATAATAGTGAATTTAATATCGCAGAGTTCCAGCAACTTCGTGAAACAAATCGAGAGATCGCTCGACGACGTCCAGGAACTCTTCACCGAGTACAAGAAAATCAAAGCCTCCAGCAATAGTAAATAATTTCATTTTTAAATTATTATATTGTTCTAAGTTTAAGCCAATCTTTGTTGTTGTTATAATGCTTGTAGTTTATATTATCTGTAATAATACTTAGCTAATTTTACTAGATATAAGTGAATGCGACACAATCTTCTATTAAAAAATATTTTGTAGGATTTTTTGCGTAGTGTAACAATGTTTTTCATGTTTTCAATTAGTTGAACTATTGCAACAAATCAATGCAAATTTGCTTTACAATGCTTTAGGTTAATGGTGAAAGTTTATACTGTGTTAATTTTAATAAATGTAAGATTACTTTGAGCATTTAAATCGGAAATAATTACTAACAATGTTTAGAGCTTGTCTATTTTAAAATTACGCGGCCTTTTATTTCAAACGTGATGTGGGAGCGTTAAGTACAGTAAGGAAAATAATAAATACTACGTGATTCTTCTATCTGGGAACATGATAGTGCATTTTTATATTCAATACTACCATATGCCGTTGAAAATATATGTTACCTGTGGCTTGTGCCTTTTAGGCAGCTCAATATCCAGTGACCATGAAATTTTATATGTACTATATTTGTTTAAATAATTGCATTTGTACGTAATTCCATTAGATCCAGTGGGAGGAGCGTTGTTTTAAGATGGATAAGCTACACGAGAGTGAATTTTTGTCCTTTACGAGTTTACATCGCACATTAAAATATAGCTTTCAAATGTTGATAGCATATCACCACTTAATATGTTCCTTTCTATTCGACTCCTACCGTTAACTATTGTTCAATTTACAAGCTATATTTAATGTGCGATAGTTTATAATCAATATTAATAAAATAGATTGTAATATAGTGACATATTTTTGGAGAATTATTGTATATTTTTGTCTATCAAGTTATAGCACGTGACTGTCAGCGTTATCAAGTTTGTGGTATCTAATAATGTAAGATTTGATATTTAACAAATATTATAATTATACACGATTGGCTAGGTACGTCTGGTTATTTGTATGGTAATGGATTTTAGCAATTAAGGTAGCATCGAATTTGACCATGATACTTCACGAATCAAACTTATCACACCCACCTCGTATACAAGTTTGCACTCTTTGATATGATTATATGTATATAAGACGACTCCTGTGCTGATATACAAATTTTATATTATATAAATATTTTTAATGAATGTTGGTAATGCCATCCAAGTTTCTAGGTGTCCTCATGCAAAATAATTAAAGATATTTGCTCAAAAATGTTTCACCAAAAAAATCATGGTACAAATTTAAAAATGGAAAATATCTGTAACAAATCTATAGATAGATACTTGTATTTGAATTTCTTTTTTTTTTTAATAATTTATTCATATCCATGGATACAAGTCCTTCAGTCGGAATCTTAAAGTAATTTGAATTTCGCATAGTAAATATTGCCACATTTTTATTGCCATAAATCTATCCATTTATCAAAGACCTAGTATGATAATTAAATTAATTTAAATAGTTTGTTAATTCAAGTTATGTTATAAAATTTATGGCTCCATTGGTATGCATGAAGTAATTCTGTCCAGTTAACCATTGTATCTCTGACATTACCACAAAGCACAGACAAACACTTTATCACTGACCCTCTCCAACTATTCACTTTTGTATGCACTCGAATATTAATTTCATTATTAAGAAATACTTTGATTTGTACTTTCATCTATCTTATTTCAATGTCCTCTTTCACTTTCGAAATAATATTACTTAAATTGTTTGTGAAATATAAATACAATCAACTAAAATTTAAAAATTTCTGTGTTGTTGATATAGTGTGTTATTATTGACATTGAAGTAAATGTGCATATTTGTTACGACTCTATTTGTATGACTCATTAGTATTATTTATGTTGCAGATTTTTCATCATTAGTATAATTATTGATCAAATTTGAATAAATAGTATATATTTGACACTGCTTTTTATTTATTACCATCTACACAAATGAGTATTTCAATTAACATGTCAATAAGTCTAAAAATTCGTTTATCTCTGAAAGTTAAGTCCTAATTAATTTAAAATAATAAATATGTTCTAATAAGTACAATAAACCAATATGCATATCAATTCATAAATAAGACTAGATTGAATAGAATGATTTTGTTTTCAACTTGTTAACTTTTTTTTTTATTTCAGTGTTAATATTTATTATTGTAAAACATAAGTATTCGAAGATTTGTTACGTGTTTATTTGGGCTGATATTCGTATAAAAAAATATCAAATATTTATTAATATATTGCCCAGTAACAGTTGGCCCACATAGCGTAATTTACTTCCACGTAGCACGTTGCATCACATACGGTTGATTGCAACTTTTTATAAACAGTGAATTCCTTGGGAATATTCACACGTAGTTCATTGAAATCGATTATTCTTAATAAAGTGTAACTTAAATTCATCAATGCCTAAATACTAAATATGTTTATAATAACAATTACAAAAGTTAAATACCTTAAAAAATGTACAATCGGTGCTAAATAGTCTGGGCTGAAAATTTTCTTAGAAATAGCAACACTGTCATCAACGAACATCTGACACTAATGACATTTTTGTTTGTTGTCTTTCGTAGTCAAACTTCGAACTTCTTTAGAAAACTTTGTAAAATTATGTATTCTAATTTATTTAACAGTTAAAATACGTTTGTTTATGAATTATAATTTTTCTGGAACAAAAATAATTGTTATTACATAGACTCATGACATATTTTATTTAAAAATATAGCAAATTAGGAATTGCAATAAAATTATTGCTGATATTTGATAAGGACTTCAGAAGATGATTTTTTGCTTTGAAACCCAAGAATTTTTAACATGTATCATATACTTCGAGTAATTTTATACAGGCTATGGGTCGTGGCTACGTTTATTCTGTTTGCTAGTGTCACAGTGTTTTGGTTTTATGGCTTTGCACTCGGTTCCCTCGTGTTCGTTTTAGGAATTTCAGGTATTTATAACGTTATTATACTAAAACTATTAATTTAAGTATAAAAATATTTAATATAATCCTCTTTTTATACTGGGTTACGTTTAATACTTTTATAACCTACTTGCTACTAACTCTCATTAAAATGTTTGGTTTGTGTTTAAATAATGCAACAATCGTGTACATTTCAGGTGTTCTTTACAATGCACAAGATTTACTTCTATATTATCCAAATGATCCACCGGACTCCAGAGCTTTTGTGCTACAACCAAGTAATTATAAATTGCCATATGAAAGTATTAAAATAAACAGTAAGGATGGGGTAAAAATACACATGTTTCTAATAAAACAGCCAACTAATAGCAATCATTTACCTACTATGATATTTTTCCATGGAAATGCTGGCAATATGGGCCAAAGGTTAGTATTTTTTTTATTTAAATTGACTATTTTTTTACTTTATGTAAGGAAAAATTAACTTATATGCATTGTTCTTATCACTTTATAAATAAAAATTTCAGGTTAGCTAATGTATCTGGATTTTATCATAAGTTAAGTATAAATATACTCATGGTAGAATACAGGGGCTATGGCCTGTCAGAAGGGTCTCCATCAGAACAGGGCCTGTATATTGATGCCCAAACAGCTTTTGATTACATAATGCAACGCAGTGATATAGACCGAGGCAAAATATTTTTGTTTGGAAGGTCTTTAGGTAAGTAACATTAGTACTTAAAATTATATTTCACCTTGCGAAGTGAATATCATGTATTGTAATTGATAATATGTATTTTATGACATGCTATGCGAATTTTGTATATGGATGTTAATTTAGTATTTTTTATAATGTATAAAATATATTATGTGATTTGTTTTATATATTTTGTTACTCTTCTTAAGGTGGTGCAATAGCTATTGACCTGGCTTCAAGGTTAGAAAACAGAAATAAGATTTGGGCAGTCGTTGTTGAAAACACATTCACAAGTATTCCAGATATGGCTAAAATTATATTGAAATGGAAGTGTCTGTTATGGCTGCCCCAAATCTGCCACAAAAATAAGGTATGTGTACTTGTATTTGAGAGAATTTCAATGTGTTGGGAGTGAAATTCTAAGTATTATACAGAAAGTTGAAAACATTTTATTGTTTGCATATTATAATATAATTAATAACTTATTGCAAAAATACCCAAAAACAAGTTGGAATTGAAAACATGACCTATGATTTATTCAGATTACTTACAAATAATAAACAAAATTTGGTGATCAAAGTTAACTAAGTTTTATATATTTTTATGTATTGATGCTGCTGTACAAAACTGATCATTTATTTATTAATTTTGTAAAACACTCCAACAACTTATTTAATTGATATTAATAATATATCAATAATTATTTTTAGTTATCTTTAACATTAATTATCTTACAGTATACATCACTGAAGAAAATTGGCCAAGTATTAACCCCAACCCTGGTGATATGTGGTACAAACGACGCACTAGTCCCACCGTGTATGGCCAAGGAGCTTTACCACAGATGTGGAGCGATCTGCAAGAAACTCGTCGAGATGCCTGGGGGTGGACACGACAACACCTGGACTTGCAGAGACTACTATACCAATATACAACAATTTCTACTCAATGTCCCACCCTTACCAGACAACCTCGGAACATTCTTCGACAATGAAGAAAAAACACACAAGGTCGTACACATTGTATAACATTCAATTTCTATATGAACTTTTACATCCCAGTGATATTATAATGGAGTGATTGTTAAATGATTCACATTTGTCTGGATAGATTGGTAGTATTTAGACAGTAGGAAATAACATTGATACTAGCACAAAATAATTTAAATTATTGCTACAAATTATAGTTCAAATACAAGATTGTATATAACAAGAGCAATAAATGCTTTATACTCTTATATATGCCCCTCTTGAACAATTTTTTACATTCCATGTTGTAATTGTCCTTAATCTGTAGTTATTGGATATTTAAAAGTTAATTCAATGTTTAAAATACTTACATATTATAATATTATCTTTGGTGTATAGATTTTGTATACAAATGTAATTATAATGATTATGATTAACAATTCTAAAAGTTCAAATTTAACTTGTAATTAAAAAACTGACAGTTACCAGTTTTCACAAAAACATAATTACATAAAATTCCTATTATATTAACCACAATTGTTCCATCCATTACAATTACAAATACTATAGTACCTTTGAAGTTTGAACCATTATATTGTTTAATAAGGTTGTATGCATCGGCAGCCCTATTTCAAGGTCTAGATTTTAAAATAAATTACAGAATGGAGGATAAAACTCTTTTTAGTGTCATGTTTCTTTAAAGTGCCTATGTGTGAATGTTTCATCGTGGATTTTTAAAATAAAGAAGGTAAACAACTTATTAAAGTAAATAGAATATTTTAAAAATTAAAAAACTATATTTTGAAATAGGACTGTCGCAATATTTTTTCATCTTATTTATTAATTTATGTAATAGATTGTTTCGTTGCATAATGTCTAATAGAATATTTGAGAACCAATCCAACATATTTAAATGAAAAGCAAATAGGTATCATTAGTATTGATATGAGTGAACTCTTCAACCTAATTGGAAACGAATGAAAATACTAATAGACCTATATAACCAATAATTTTATTTACTTAATGATCACGCTAACGTTTTATTTTATATAATATTAGTATGACTGTTACATGGACCAGATGTATTCAAATATATTGATATTGTAATTTAATTTACAATGTTATATAATGTTTTCTAAGTTCCCATTTATAGAATTTATTATAGAAAATTTATTGAAACATTATAGCACAGACAATCCATAATCAAATAAGTAGTTTTTATAAAAAAAAGCGCACTAGCACAAAGTACATACTAGCCGTAGCAATATTAACTCGATTGCCTTATGCATAATATATAGATAGTCAATTAGAGATTTATATAATATTGAAAGTATTTTTATAAGCGTTATAGTTTCGAGTGTTTCATAATTCAAGCTTTTTATCATGTATTACCGTCCGTGGAATTTTTATGTGAAAACACGAAACTCATCGCATTTTCAATTTAATTCAAGAACACCAATTTGGGCTGTGAATGGGCCGAAATAATTAAAGTACAAAAGTTATGTAAATTCTGAACCGCGACGATATCTTATGTAAAGCCGCGCTTATTCTATAAGATTTTATAATTGTTGTAAATCACAGTAGTATTGTATTATTATAATAATGATACATTAGACTTTTTTAAAAGCTGATTTAGAATAAATATGCGAATTGAATATAAAAATAAAAATTGGTACGGAGTACCTTATATCCTCATGAATCCTGTAATAAATTAAAAGTTTTTTATGATAACTACAAACTACTTAGAAGTATTTGTGAGAAGTATTAAATTATGGATGGGATTTTAATTTGATTGACTTTTCATTAAGATACTATGTATGTAGGGTTAGTGACTAAATGCTATGTAAGTATGTGCCAATTTGAAACTCGAAACTACGTGGTATATAGCTATAAGTAACCGTAGTATATTATATCTTATTAAATTCTGGCTTATTTATTTATATAAATAAAAAGGAATCTTATAATTCATTTTCCTTTAGTATTACCTGGCAGACTGGTAAGCAAACTGACAAGATTTTCTGCGGCGATAAATTAAGAAACTGATTTTATTACCTTTCCAAACCGATTATTAAATTTTAAAAACAATAAAAATGTTAACTTACAAATCGCGCTGAAAGGCGTCCTTAATTATTATTTCTACTTGGAGCTTATATGTACATATAAGCCACATAGATACAATTTAGAAAGTCCACTGATTGCAATCACATAGGAATATAACTAAATGAAAATACTTTTTAAGATTTTAAATCTCTTTAAAATATACATTATTATTAAACCGAACATCGGTACCTATAAAAAGTTTTTCATTGAATATGGAAAGTAGTCGCGTTAGAACAAACACAAGAAAATACTATAGGAAAATAACTGTTACATAGTATCTCAATGCATCAAAAGTTCAGCAATTATGACTTGAATTAAAGCTTAAACGAATATCTTAAATAAAAAGACGTGGAGAGGATATATTGTACAAATTATACGCAATCCAGTTATTTGAGGTTCATTTATATCAGACCTTGATTTATTTTTTTCAATAAATGTTACACAGAAAGCTTATTTTCATATTCATTATTCACCTTTACAGACTATTTTCCAATAAGTCTCGCGAATAATTATACTAACTTAATTAAATTATTAACGCTCTATTGCTTTTTTTATTGTCTCTATTAACTCTAAAATACAAGTCACGTAACCTATGAATATTTGATTTGAATATCTTACTTTTAATGAGCGTAGTTAGCGATGGCTATTGTCTTCATATTTATTGTAAAAAGATTAAGCACACATATACTCAGTCATTTTGAGAAAATCTTTTCATGATTATCAATCAATAATCGAATTTGTGATTTAAACTTCATGTATTGTTCCTTTCCTCCTGACGCGTCCCGCCGGATAGCTAAACGAGTACACATAACCTATCTATCCAATAGGCCAACGGTTCCCAAACTGTGCGTGGCAGGAAGCATAAAGGACATCGCGGTCGTGGCGATTTCATTGCTTCCCCTCCCCCATTGAAGCGTCCCAATTACAGCGGTCTACAAAAACTAACTTTTTGCCTGTCTTTAAATACGTGCTATGTTTTTTTACTATATTGGGGTTGCTGAGCTGGAAGATACTCATCAAAGAAAATTAGCTCTTCTTTTAAAAATATCGATATTTTGAAACCATTGACTTAGAATAAGATTTCGAAGAATATGAATCGCTCACTCAATTTCCATGTAGACCAGTGTTATATGTCCTATTTGAAACTAGAACTCTTCCCCCGCTTACACTAGGGCGTCTAAACATATAACTAAATTGTAAGTACGTTGCGGACGGAAAAAGATTGCCAAACCCCTGCGATAGACAATAGGAACACGAATAAATTCTAGAAAGTAACAAGAGGTGAGTGTAATGTTGGATTCTCGACAAAAACAACCATGATAAGTCCTTAAATATTTATTTAATATACCAAGATATTTTTAACAATCCACGCACCGTATGGTACCCAAATGTTCATTTTTAATCTAGACTGATAATCTTAATATGTTCTTGTAGCTTATTAAAAATCGATCATCTCAGTACGAGAGGTAGGTTTAATTTTAAATGTAAGTACGAAATACGAAGTGTAAATATTTTAATATGCAAGTACTCGTGTATACTAGTCTACTGATGTATATCAATAAAGTAGAATTATCAATATTATAATTACTTTACATTAAACGTCAACTTCTTTTCGTACATCTTTACTGCATTCAGACTTATGATAATTTAGACAAATCACACTTAACTAACATTATGCGTCTAATTGATTCTGAGTAAAAATATTACTAGATAAATAAAATATACCTTCTAAACGGGTAAAATAGTGTATAAGAAAATATAACAAGAACACGTTTAAATTAAATGTCTGCGACATAGATACATACGACATGGATAAGCCATTCATCTCCAACTACATTTCTAAAAACTATTACATCATTGAATTATTTCATCGGAGTTTATAAGTTACAACAATAAATATATCTATTTTGTATCTATATATTATGCAATAATAACTCGACAACTTTGTATAATTCATAATCATCGAAAATATAAAAATATGTAGAAAAAAAGTTTTCGAAGTATGAAATACCGGCATGAAATAACCGTTCTTTATTTAATTTGCTTATAACCTATCGTATTTCGTAAGGGCACGTACACGTGTATTCAGGACAACGCGGACATACAGTAACTCAAATCCAATTATACATAACAAAACAGTTTTGCGTGAAGGAGAATGTATAATAATCGAATGAATGCGAGAGAATTTAGTGAAAAAAGTATCGCAACAGTAGCGACGTCGCAAGAAACGCGGCCACCGAAGCAAGCTTTTTAAACAAATGAACTAGAACAGAAACAATAAAGTTAGAAATTCTAAGGAGATTTTTATTACAGAGCGGACCATCTAAATATACCACGTAAGAGATATCGAGGCTTATTCACATCGAGAATACAATTATAGGTTTAATTCAAAAACTATGTAGATCAAGTTTACACGCGAACGATGCACAGTAAAAATCCTCGGAACACACAAGTGGAGAGCTACCGTGCGCCCGTACACGGAACGTTCGTAACGGGGTGATCGTCAGTGTTTCATGGTGGATTCACAAGTAGTGTTATCAAACTGTTTAGACAAAAGTTTACACGCAAATGCACAGTGTTTACACATGGGCGCCGTGTTGCGCTCACAGGAACTCGTATATGACGGTGTAGATGATCATCTCGATGTGCGGCGACATGCAGGTGGCGCAGGTCTGCGTGTGCGCGGGCGACGCGGTGGCATCGTACCAGAGCGCGGGCTAGCGGCGCGCGCCGAACTCGAGCGCGTCGTCGTCGGTGATGTCGCCGTGGCGCCACAGGTTGAGGCGCGACGACTTGGCGTGCTCCTGCGCGCTGCGGTACTCGCCCATGAGCGCGCTCAGCCGGTGGTCGCGCAGCGGCTCCAGCAGCGCCAGCCCCTCCTTGATCAGGTTCTGCCGACGGACAATTTCACTCTCAATATACAAGTGACATTTTGTCGCCCTAATTAATCACGTTTCACCAGCAAACAATTTTACTCTTAATTTACAGGTCGAGGAACATGTTCAAAGCGCATGCATGTACATGGCTTTTTGTATGAATATCTTTATGAAATACGCATCATCATGAGCTAACGTTGGTGTGAATGAGTCTCTCGACTAAAAATCACACTATGAAGGTTAATAGTAGGCATATTTATATGATAATACGTGTATTTCTAATTTAAATTAAAAGGATCACTTCAATATGACTCATATGAAAATCATAGACAAACACACATACATATAAAATACACTTAAGAAAATAAGCATTTATACTTGGAAGCCTTAAAGAAATAGTAAAGTAAAGTAAAAGTAAAAAATATTTATTATTACTAGATACAGCAAACACTATTCGTAGAGACAAAAAAAAACAAAAGGTTTCTTATGCTAGTAAAAACACAGGAAATTTATAAGTGTTTGAGCCATGATGCACACACTAGACTCGCGGCCTGTATCGTGGGCATCATTATACAAAATCTTGTAAAGTTATCATGTGTGTAAATGAAATGTCACCATATATTCAAGTACTAGTATATGTATACATATTACAATTATACAATTAATATTATAAAAGTGTGATGAAAAGAATG
>LQNK01002524.1:30625-76921 GCA_001586405.1 Phoebis sennae | reverse complement strand
GTGTTTATTGCAGTAATTCAAGGAGTCTCTGATATTACCTTTAATGGCAGATATCAATGTGTTCTGTTTAGGCGGTGGTAAATATGCAATATCTTTTATAGTGTTCCAAAGCTTTCTTGGGTTATTTTGATTTTCAGTGAGCATTTTCTCAGTGTAATCATCCCGCAATCTTTTAATTAAGTTATAATAGAAATTTCGGTAGCGTTTATATGTAAATTGGGCAATTTCACTGTTAGGATTACATTTAGCTTCTAAAATATGAAATGAAACCCTCTTTTTTGATGTTGGTTGAAACATAAATAATAAACATTATGAACATGTACAAGTTCAGCATTATACCTCTTCAAAGTATCATATGTGAATTGTGGAACAGCTTAAACATCTTATGTTTATAAACATACATGAACATCCAATAGTTCTAGGAAGGCTGGATCAATAGTTTGAAGTCTTTTGTGTTAACAGTTAAAAACTCTGAATCATATGGAAGAAATAGGAAATATTTCTTACCCTGCCCAAATCAGTATTGGTAGCCGGGTCTACCAAGGTAACAGCAGGTGGGCTTCCACGAATTTCCACATTCAGAAGCAGCTTCTTGTTCAAGGTGTCGAGGGAGAAGGCTCGGACAGCCTCTAGCCTGTCTTCAGGGTCTGATGGGAACTTGACTCCAAGGAGGACATACTCCGTGGCATACGGGGACTCAACTTCAGTGCCTGCAGGAAGTAATGCAAGGCGACTATGGCTTACAATCTGAAATGATTATCCATGTTATTAAAAAATGTAAACCTAAATGAGCAAATACAATATACATATTTTGAAATTAAGCTTTAATAACCAACCTCTCGGTTTCCATAATCAATGTACAAAATATGCGCTTTCTTATCATCAGTAAGTTTTTCGATCTTAGCTCTGTACCATTGTTCATCCATTGAGAAGCGAGCCGCGCAAATATTGCCTCTTTTGGGGACGAACGAACCAGGCAGGGGAGCATTATTTTTGAATTCCTGGTGGATTTTATCCATAAGACTTTCCAATTTCGTACCTAAATCAATATTTTGAGCAAAGAAACTTCCTTCAGGTGTGACTTCAGTGATAATGACTTTGTCGTATTTCACGACGCGATCTTGCATGGGGGCGCGTTCTCTTTCAACTTCTTTCTCAACCTCTACAAAGTCTTTCCATAATCCAAGGCGTTTTTTGCGAGCGTTTTCTTCCGCGTTCTTAATTTGCCGCGCGAATTCTGAAGACTCTGCTGTGTGATGCATTGAAGCCAGGCCATGTTCTACGAGTTGAATGGAAATATTCTCGTTATCGGCCCAGAGCCAGCCGATGAAATTGCCAGCTTTGTCCATTTCTTCAATAGTTACAATGACATCACGTTGAAGGCACTTTTCTTTCGTGAATTGCAAGGCTTCTTCTCCGAAGGGTTCAGCTTCCTGGATTCCACCTCCACCGATAGCTGGACGGGCACCTCTTGGACAATTGATCCCAGCAAGTAAGAATGTAACAAGAACAGACTCTTTAGGGATGTATATCCTCATTCGTGAACCGCTAGCAACAAATTCCACAACGGCTTCTGTTTTTTGAGCCCTCTTCAAGAATGGGAAGAATTTCTTAGCCTTAGCCGAGTCTCCACTTGTGTCTTGCATCCTATGTGTTGGGATATCTTTCTTAGCATGCACACCGATGGCAGCTTTTTGAGCTTTAAGTTCGGCTTCTAGGAGTTTGTCATAATGAGAGCTTCTCTGGTCGTTATCATTTCTGTACCTCACTACAGTTGCAAAACCTTTGCCGACAAGAGCTTCAGCAATGTTCCTATTAAAAAAAAATATGAAATATATAGATATGCAACATAGCAAAGCAGAGCAAATAAATTTTTCTAACAAAACATCAACATGACATCTAATTTGATGAATACTTACTGTCCACCAGCGATAACAGTGCAACAGATTTTTTCAGGGAAATTATCTTTAGCGGGCTGGATGTAGTCAACTGTAACATTGACTTTCTTGCCAATCAATTTTTTCCTTAGATATTCACGAGCTTCATACATCCATGGAATATCATAGAGAGGTTTAAATCCTTTTGGTCGTGGAGATTGTTTGCCTTCCTCATCAGTATTGTTCCTATCAATACAAAGAAACATTAAATTGTTTAATTATCGAATATTTATTTACATATCTATATATACAAAATAAAGCTGGGTTTATAACAACACTTATAACTCGAGATCTGCTAGAACAATTTGGCAGAAAATTCATAGGGAGATAGCTTAGGACCAGGAGAATGACAAAAGATACTTTTAAGCAACAGGGTATATATGCTATATTTTTACGTACTTTTCACGCGGTGGCCTGATACTGGCCAAGAAGATTTTCTTCTGTACATTGTTTGATGTCTTCACAACGAGAGCGTCACCATTAACCACTTCCATAACGAGTCCAGTGAATTCCTTGTCCTTAGCAGCAATAACTGGGGCGTTGCTTACATAGTTGGTCCAAATTCGGAGCTTGGCGTCTTTAGCAGCGCGTTCGGCGGATCTTAATGTAGACGCACCTGTAGAATTAACAAGATAAATAATAAAGAAAAATACTACTAATATTATATCTAAAAGTTTGCATATTGCTGTGTCAATCATCATGTAGTGAATGGATGTTGATGGAATTTCATATACAGATAGTCTAATAGCTGAATTAGGTGATAAGATACTTTTTAATGATACTATACACACCAAATTGAATGCAAACAAAGTCGCGAGCTAGTTTTTACATATATCACAAACACCTTAACCGACATTGGTGAAAATTAATACATTTTAGAGCATACATATTGTTCTTTTTACCACTTTTCATGACAGCCAGCGACCAGTCCACACACTTGGCGAAACCTTGGCGGACCAGCGCTTCTGCGATGTTCCCTTGCGGATGAAGGATAGTTCCAACAAAGTTGTTGTTGTTGACAGACTCGAGGATGACCTCCACATCTCGCTGGAGGAGTTTGGATTCAAGGAAGAATCGGGCTTCCTCTGCAAAAGGCTCGGATTCTCCATCTTGTTTAATGCCTGGGCACTAAAAAAATAATGGAGGGTTTAATGTATCACAAAAGCTTAAAAGTTATGTCATGAATATAAAAACAATTTAATTACTACATTTTTTTTTATTTTACATGCCGCATCGAGTCATGTTTAATTCAATTACAGTTTATTTGTACAACAATTTAATCCATACCATAAATACTTACTCTAATTCCTGAGAGCATCAACGTAATTGGAATGAAATCAGGCAACAAGCACAGTCTGACAGTGGATCCATCTCTGACATATTCAATAACAGCCTTTATGGGTTGTCCATTGAATTTGTTCACAAAAGCCTTTGGGTTCTCCACTGACCATTTGATGTGTCTGACATGGTTCTATAAAAAAAATTGCATATGAGACAAGCAATAAACTCCCTAAAATACATAGTTATAAAAATAAAAATGGAGCTGTACAAAAATAAACATGTTGTGTTAAAATCAGTACTGACCTGGACATCTGAACCCCATACACCTTTCCCTTGGGATCTTGCGACATCCTCAATCTCAACCAGTTTCTTAAGTTGAGGAATATTTCTACCACCTTCTCTTACTTTAGCTAAACCTTCAGCAAGTAATGCTTCATTCATATTTTCACTTTTGCTAGGGTCCTTGCCAGCCCACACATATCCATACTCCCTTGTTGCAGAGTTTGGTGGCTTCTCAGCTGTAAAGATAACTTCCTTTCCGACCAACTTCTTTCTGAGGAATTCTCTAGCTTCCCATGCAAATGGTTCATCAGGTGTTTCATTGTCACTGAAAAATTCATGATTATTGTAAAAAACTGTTTGTGGGCACAGCAAAAATATCAGAAATAAAAATAACAATTTTATAAATTCTTAATCAGCACTTTAAAGGCAAGCTGTACACTCTCACAGAGACAGCATGAGGAAAAGAGTGTGAGAGTGTAGATGGTAGTGCTCGCTCCCTGCATGTTGTTTGTACCTTATTACTTTGGCCGAAGAGTTTTGAGGAGACATGCTCTCGAATGAAAGTGTACAGCCACCATTAAATTGTTTTAGGATATGCACAAAAAAAATCCTAAGTTAAACAGAATTATTTTTGCAGCCAGTAATAATATAATTTACATCATTATGATATTTTTTTGTCTACTACTACATTAAAATAAAAAAAAAATCATGAGTAAGTTAAGAAGAACTTAATTCATTTGAGTTCATTACAAATATAAATAAAATCATTTGCTTTCACTATTTGCACTTCTTAGACAAGGATATTGTTTCAAAGCATAAAAATGGCTGTTGGGCATTGATTAAAAATACTTTAAATGAATACATCATTTCAGAAGGAAATGTAAATGCCTCATTCTCTTCTGTATGTATATAATAAACTTAGTACACATTTGTATCCAATTATTGTAATAATTTATAGTTGGCTTACACCGCTGAACTTTTTAGTTAAGCAATGAAAGTAAATTTTACACTATTAAAGGATATCATTAAGAACTAAACTTCTTTTATCAATCTGATGGATATTATTTAGAACATGTTCAGGTACTTGAGCAGCTGTATTTTTTTGAAACAAAACCATCTATATGGATTTTAATCAAATTATTTTCTGCGCAATAACAGTAGCAAAATTTGGCACTTAATCATTCAACATCATATTCTACAATCTTTCTTCATTATTTTTATATGCAAAATTTTGCCCTATAGAATAATCAATGTTATGTAACATCATAAGCCAATTATATCAAGAATGGGGTTTAACTGTGTATTTCTTCCTACAGGCCTTGGAACCATTGTGGTTGTATACTTAAAATAGTAATAATCCAAGTAATCATATGATAAAGGTAAACTATTCGCAGAGCACACAGCCAATAAAATAATAATATAGCCAAGCAGCACTTATAATCCTAACCAGGAATGAGGATTTACAATATTTAAAGATCTGTGTATGAAAGATCTGATTTGTTATAGATATAATTATGATGATTGAGATTTGATGCAATAAGTAAACAGATGTTTACTTTCACTTCAGTAACTTAATCTTGTGATTGCTTTATGTGGTATTAAACTGCCATTATATTTTAAAGCATTATCATCATATTTTGCATGGGATATGTAAATTATGTATTAAACTTATGTTATAACAGTCAAATCACCAAGTTATATTAATTTATCAATTACTTACTTGTTAGGAGTTCTTTGACGAGCTAGTTTCGGCGCGGTTATCCCTGAGAGTGCTATAACTTTCTCAGGCGGCGGTCCTCCTTGTGGTTGCTTTCTTATAACGATCGTATCTCCTGATAAAACCTATAAATAAACAAACTCTTCAAAAAACTTCAAAGTTTAGTGTTAACTTTCACAAGCTGCTGTAGATAGAAATACGCTTACTGACTATATTGGTTGATCATATTATTGACACAATACTGCTAGGTAAAATGTATGTAAGCAATGGGAAAATAATAGAATGTTTAATAAACAAGTATTTTGTCTATTTTTCTAGTAATTGCATAAGATACATATTTTGGAATTAGCGAATGCGGTGCCAACAAGGCAAAGTATCCATGGACTCGGCACGAGGTATCACGAATATCGAGTCCTATAAGAAGATTCAATATTTAACTTAAATTTATTGAATTACCTGCTTTACTATTCCAATTTTGTACGCAGGTGCAGGTGTTGGGGCACTCATTTTTAATGTTTAAACTATATCAGCGGAGTTCTAGACGTGGATGGTAAAAATTACCGACGACTGTCGAGTGGTGATTGGCGACCAAAGTAACAGGGCTGGCGAAACGTGGCGGGCCTTCAGTGTTTCTATCACAAAAAAGTCTGTGTTGGATGCCAATGTTGTCATTATATCTTTTTATTTCTTTTATTATCACAGATATGATAAAATAATTTATCTGTGAACATGAAATTTAATAAGGATACAGTTTATTATTTAAGAATAAACCATTTTTAACATAATAAATTATACTAACATTAAAATAAATTAAATTGTTTGAAAATTATATTATTAATCATATAAAGGATAGTTCGATATTATGTTTATACAACAAAATATCTAGGATCAAGGATATATAAAAGTGGTATATAATAATAAGAGTCAGTACATATATAGTGATTTGTGTAAGAGTATATTACGATCGGTTATGAGTTATGACTAAAAGAGGGTACTATAATATCTTAAGTCCTAATTATTTAACAAAACCTCGACGACCCTTTTTTTCATGTGTTATGTTTTGAATGTCTAAAGAAATTTTGAACAATTATATTATAGTATGTTTTATCGGGTTCAAAGACTATTAAGATACTTACGACTGCGACTTTTTTTGATTGCGTTATGCGACAGTGATGACTGTCTAGTTCCTATAAAATAAAACGAGTCGTTTTACTTATGGAAATTACAATATCCTACTAGGCGTAAGCCTAATCCGTATGTATAATATACGTGGCGTTAACTTAACTACCAAAACTTGGTACCGATTGGATGATTGTAACTGCTCATTAATGAAAACGATTCGTATCATTTACACTATGAGGTTCTGTTGTTTAGAGGAACCGGGCATTATAGCTGCTGCTTGTAGCGTCAGAATAACAGTAAATAACTCCAAGTCATTTCTCAATTAAAAATTGAAGTCTTGGAGACTATGTTTGACCGACTTCATCTTGGATCCCCAATAACACAAAAAAGAAGATGTTATATATAATATGAGTTAGCATTCAGGATCCAAGATTTAATTAGAAATATCGTACTTCTGAGTACAGTAAGAAAACTGTCCTCGTCTTTCTACTTAGTACAGACACAGATAATATAAATATATTATACAGAATAATAACATAAACTTTTGTAGTTCACCTTTTAAACATTCAACATTAAAATGTTAAAATAAAATAAATACTATTAGAAATTTAAAGGTGTATTTTTTATTATAATTCATTTTTTCGAACACACTACCACAAGAAACTAATGTACTTAAATATAAAAGTGCAGAAATTTTAAATAATATGAATTCCCTCATGGTGAAATTATTAATTTGTACTTAGAAACCAATTGGGTAACGCCTGCGTAAATTAAAAAAAATCTAAATCTTTGTTTACGACGCTTAGGTATACTGTATACTTAATTAGTGAAGGTAGTATGACTATAATTATGGTAACGTTTTCCTTTCAACATTTCCTATCAAAATTGATTTATCTCAAGTTTATCTTTTTAATTCATATTCAATTCAACGATTACGTTTATTATCAGTATAATGGTAAGCCATGACGCATGATGATGATGTCCGTTCGCCCAGCGGAAAAGTGTCGAACTTTCTTTGGCAACTATTTAGTGTGTCGGGTCGTGTAATTGTGTGTGCAATTTTTAAATTTGTGCGTCCAGTAGTTTTTGTGTGGAAATTTGTGCGTCATAGGGCTCCGAAGTTATTCAAGATTCTGCTAGGAGGACTTTTTTCCAAATGCTGGATCTCTGAAACTAGTGGTTGGACATATACGATTTTTTTTACATACATAGCTGTTAATTTGTGTGCATGACTAAACGGTTTATTTTTTTTAAATAGTTTTTTCGTAAGTCACATACACAATTACAGCTCGTGACACACTAATTATGTGCAAAAAATTTTTTTCAGTAGGACCATTTTTTAAAAAAAGTTTCCGCTGGGGGAACGTTCTCCCAGTTTTTGTCGATATTCTCCAAAACTACTGGACGCACAAATTTAAAAATCGCACACACAATTACACGACCCGACACACTAAATAGTTGCCAAAGAAAGTTGTCAAAATTCGACACTTTTTCCGCTGGGCGAACGGACACCGCATGATGTGCAGTGGTCTGTATCAATTAATCAAACTTAATCTATAAAATAAAATTTCGATAAGTATGTATTTTTATATAATGTTATGCTTTATTGTCTTGATGTCTGTAGGCATATAAAGGGTCATATCTTTGGTAAAGCATAATCATATATTTAAAGCCAGACCGTAAATAAAAAAGAAAAGGTTAACAGAGTTATACAACAATTTAGTGATAATGAAAGTACCTGCGTCAAATAGTTGCATAATAGTGAGGCAGCTGATATCAATACACTTTTAATAAAATGATATACGCATTGTTTTCATAATTGTGAGATTGCATTATTCCTACATTGAGCAATAATTCTGTACATAAATATTTTATGACTTTTTAACAAAATTTTATCCACTATGTTTTTGAACAAATAATTATTGATAGCATGCTTTATATACTGGTTGGTTTTTTCATTATTAAAGCCATGTAGAAAATTTTAATTTTTAAAAAGAGAATGAAAAAATTGACAACTCGTTTTGCCTTCACTTTTTAGTCGTCAGAAGAATGATTCGTACTATGTAGCATTTGCCGACGATAGTCTTTGTTGACCTGGTATTTTTTATTATAACAGTGAATGATCTAAACAGTTTTAAGTTGAAGAAGTGTTAGAATGGCTAGTGCAGACTTTAGAAAAGACGTAATGCCAGTTCGCCCACGTAGCGTTTATACAGCACATTCATATACCCAGGTACAATGTATTAACCAATAATGAAATTCATAACCAGAGTTAGAAAATTATTTTGCTTAGAACAGATATTAATTATTTAAATTGATTATAATCCTGAAATGGTTTGAGACAGGAGGAGTCTAATCTCTCAGCGTTTCAAGACTATAGCAAGTTTCTCGAGGGTGGTTTAGGGCAGGCGGAGTTAGTGGGTGCAACCGCGTGGCAGCCCCCATGGAGGGCGCCATTGCAACGTAAAGCACCCTTTTACCCCGGCGATGACATCTATCACGCTGACACCTGGAGAGAACTTGAGGTTAATTGTGAATTTTTAAAGCTAGACATAATGGACGCTATCTGCGAAACTTTTGCCTTAGTTTTTAACTAGAAACAAATCATACTATTCATAAATACAGGTATAATGTTGTCTCTATATTGACGGCCAAATTGCTAAACTGAAAAAAAACACACACACACACACACACACACAACACTTTTCAATATATCGTTGGCGCTTTCACATATATTTAAAAAAACAAATATATTTTATGATGATATGTATTTAACTAACATAGTGCGTGGCAGACCACGTATTTAAATAATAGGGTTTGCCTGCATTGATATAGATTCTACGAAATCTGGAAAACTGTCCGTCATTGTATCGGGAGAGAATGTTTTAACGACCCATTCACCGACATCCACTTTATTGTAAGAGATACTTTAAAAACGTATTTTTATAGATTTTTTTAACGTTTATCGGCGTGTAGCTTACTATGTCTGCGAATGTCCGGGGTTAGACACAGTGATAGATATACAGACATGTATAAAAGTATGACAGAAATTGACAAAGGTTAAGGTTTCGACCTTAGAAAAATAAATAAGTTTAGTGTGTGTACCTACTAGCTCTACGTAAACCGTAAGGTTAGGACGTTCGCTTAGCGTTTAATTGGCTTATCTTAATGGATTGCATCTGGGATTTTGTAGGAATGCCAATGTATTTAGGATTATGACCGGCACTGTTTATGTAGGTACAGAGCATTTATTTTATTAATGACTAATTTCCTGTATAGATAAACAAATTTTGATCTACATTCAGTTAGCAAGGACACATATAAATTTTTACTACTATAATACATATATTTAATTTTTCTTTTTATGTTATAGCAGGCAAGTTATATTATTATTCTATTACAATCATACCTTTTTGTATGTAATTAATCATAATTTTAAGGCTGATGACGTCAGTCGTAACTGAGATATGGTCCTATGAGGCTAACCTTTTTTCATCAAATTGGATATCTCATCTTTTGTACCCAATATTTTTTTTGGAAATAGTAAGTATATTTCGAGAATTAATACCATTTTATGGGGTGTAAATACTCGGAATACTACCACTACTGTAATCTATACATATAATAAAATCGTAGACTAGCCGTGTCTGTACATTTAATATTTTCAAGAAAAAAATTGTGTTTCGTGTTTCATTTATGATTCTAAACTCAAAACAATGATTTTTAGAATTTTTGTCTGTTTGTCGGTTTGTCTGTTTGTCTGTTTGTCTGTTTGTCGGGCGTTTGTACGCAGTCAACTTCGAAACGGCTTAACCGATTTAAATACTGTTTTCGATTATGTATTACGGCTAGCCCCCGGAGGTTTGTGTTTATTTAATTCAAATCGGTTAACAAATAAAAAAGATATGAGGGTTCAAAGTGATCCATCGAAACATATAATCAATGCGCGTAGGTATATTAAATTTAATATTTTAAGTGTTATTTAAAGCACTTTTTATTGATAAATGTACCCTTGATCTCGTAAATCTTGATCTCGAAAGTAGATTACGATCATGGCGGCTAATCACAACAAAGACTAACCAACATGCAGAAGATATTATTTGCGTCCATAAGCAAATATGTGTTAAATCCATGGAAACATCAACTCTTTTATTCTGAGAGTACACGACAGATTTCCAAAATGTCAATATTTTGCAAAAAAATTAAAATAGAATTATTAGAATTATATAAAACTGAACAGTGACACTTTTGTTATATTTAATGTAGCATATACTTCGAACCTTTAAACCTTTTACGAGATATATTTTTACAAACGTTCGTTTCTTAATCTTAAAAATTGTCATACCACCTCTACTTCGAAAATCCACAAAGTACAGAAATTTGTAGTCCACGCGGGCGAAGCCGCGGGCGGAAAGCTAGTAAATAATAATCCACTTCTTTTGTATGAATGATGGGAGGCGAGATTCGGTATGGCCTCACTATAACGAGCAATGTCTTCATATTCGAACTATTATACTCAGGCTGGAATAAGATTTTAAACTGAAGCTTTCATTTCACGGATCCGTTTCGTCTGAAGATGATGATGCTACAACATTAGTCACATTGCATGGCACTCTATATCCGCAGTAAAATTTTATTTTTAAATCCGCGTTGAAAAAATATCCGCTCGTACATAATACATTGTACAGGGAGACCGTACGTACAATGCGACACTTACGATTACCAGTTACGGAAATGGATGGATAATAACGGATCCGTTTGGTCCGTAGGTTACGGATGTGGTTGGCGGTGCGGGCTACAACGCGTCGGTCACGCCGCACGGCACTATATGTCTGCGGCTGAGGGACCGCGTCAAGTGAGTCTTGATGGAATAATTACAATTGTCTTTGCGGTGCCGAGGTACGTAGGTCGACTGCGTAAAAATAGCCCGTGTCAGTCTTATTTACCATTAAAAATATTTTCGATATTTTTCAGGAGAGGTTGCTTTACTTTTAATGACTGTTACCGTGGGATTTCCGGGATAACAACTATCCTATGACATTCCTGGGGTTTCAAAGAATCTCCGTACAAAATTTCGTCCAAATCGCTCTTGTAGTTTCGTACCTCAATCAATACAAACAAACAAAATCTTTCCCCTTTATAATATTACTATGATATTTCAAATCACGATTGCACAAGCTTTGTTTAATTTAGTGTATTTTGTACAGTATACATCAAAAGTTAATATATTTAAAATTTTATAAACTAACCGACACATACTTTATTATCATATGTATGCGTTCACATAAAACAAATACATACATCCAGTCGGTAGAAACGTCAATTATGAACCAATGTAAATTTCGTGTCTGCATTCAATTCGCATCAATAATCGCAGATATTCACGTTTAAATGAAGCATTTAATTAGACATGGTTTAACCGCGACAATAGCGATATTGTTATAGGAATTGAAGTGAATATTTTCTAATGTTCAATTATAGCGTTCATAATGTATAACTGGCAATGTTTTTACATTTACATATCATTTTGAAGATATGTGGGTGGGTACTGGAGGTAAATTTAAGTTGTGATGATATATTGGGGGATAAAAATCTTTATATATCTGTATTTGACCTTAAAATGCATGAAATAAAATTAAGAAAAGGCCTCTGGTAGTTATATGGATATGTATTAAAATGAAGCTTCTATTAGTAGGCAGTGATAATGATATAGCTAGTACACATACATGAGTCTATCATGCTACCCAATCTTACGGAATTTTCTGAATAGATCTATCGCGATCGGAGCGTTTTTACTCCTTTGTCGCTTGTGTTAATCGCTACCCGGGCTAGCGAACATCCCGTAACATAAGATTGGGTACTTAGTATAATAGGCCGAATACTGACTTGAAGGGTGGATATGACGATCGACGGTGCAGTGCGCGTTACGAACGCCAAGAACAACATAATTCTGGCGCTGTCCCGCTCCGGGGCTGCGGCGGCTCTGATCCACCCCAACGGCAGGGTGTACCACTACGGCTCTCGCGTCGAGATCCAGGCTCGACACCAACAGGGGAATAATAAGTGAGTATGGGCATTACTAGTTACAAAATGTTACAGATATAGTTATAGAAAAATTTATTTGAACTTTCAGTACTTGACTACAGTCAACATAGCCAATCTTATTCCATGGTTGTAGTAAATACGTATCAAGAATATACGTATTTTGTAACATAAATCAAGTCTTAATTAAAAACGAATTATGAAACATGTAGTATCAACACAAACTGAAATAACCTCGTCAGGGCAGTATGTTGGAGAATTGAAATAGCGCTCAGTTCCATCGACAGGTAGTGATTTTAATGAAAAGCCAGCCCGCAGGCCAATATCCGTCGCTCAAAGCTTGGAAATCGGCGATCGTAAACAATTTATGCTCAGAAAACAGAACTGATATAATTGGTTTCGTAATGAAACTGAAAAGCAATTAAATGCTTAAATTGTACGCAGGGTTTTAATTTTGCCCACGTAATAATTTTTGGGTAGCTTTTTGTATACAGACTGCATATAGTTTTATTATTTTATTGAAATTTAAAGGAAAACTAGGGCGCCACCACACGATGGTAAGCAACTAAGCAAGCCAGACGTGGCTTGCTTAATTAGTCGTTTGGTTACATTGCAACTATTTGATGTACTACATTTCTGATTAGCTACCTCGGCAGACAGTCTTGTTTTTGACAACTGATAATTACGTAAAATTATTTTAACTAGCCAAGTCTAGCTCAAGAATGAAGAGATGATCGAGGAAAATATTGACTAATGAGAATGACCTATTTGAGACTGCTATTCTTCTGATGTTCTATGAATTATTACAATGTTTTATAATTTATCTTTATTTTTTTGTATTGCTTCTATTTAATAGTATTTAACGGCGGGTTTTAAGAGGAAACATCTGAGTTATGTTTTACTACATGTTTAATAAAAATGATGCATCCCGCATTAAGAACATTGTGATATATCGGCTAAGGTACGCCAAGATGTGGTACAAGGGCGTGTCGTTCACGGCGGAGCAGTGCGCGCTGGTGTACCTGGTGGACGCGGCCGGCACGCGCACCACCACCGACACCTTCCTCGACATGAGCCAGGACTTCACCCTCAATGTGTTCTACAAGTTAGTCTCACACACACTATGATATTTATATGTGCTAAGATTTTTAATAGCGCGGTCGTTATTTCATCGCCACTTTAGAATAGCTGTATTATGTCGCAGTCATGTCAACTTAATGGTCCGATTGGCGCAGTGGATACAGCAATGGTGTCTATTACGGAGGATGTGGGTTCGATCCCGACGAGTAGAGAATTATGATGTGATAAACATTGTAATTTTCTAAAGCCTGGTTGTTAATTTATCTATAGTTTGTATGTTTAAGTATGTCTCAGTTATCTAGATTCATAGTACAAGCTTTGCTTAGTTTGGGACTAGAAGGCGTTGTGAAATGTCCACGAATACTATATACTATATTAACCCGCGGTTCAATCGATTGATAGCCTACAGGCTTTACAGCCTGGCAATCATGTGGATCAGATTGGTCCATGAAGGTTCACAAGGTACAAGAGCTTTTGTTGGAGGGTAATTAGTAATTACCATTCTCCACAAAGTTTTCAGACCTTAGGTCAAAATGAGGAAAGGATTATAGGAGTAACAATTTGTTGAAAGAATTCTCGGGGATATTCTTTGTAAAAGATAAAATGTATAAGAATATTTATAGTAGTATTGAGGACAATATAGTAGCGATTATTTTGAACTTATGGAAAAAGAAAAACAAAGGGTGGATGCATGTTTATAAATGTAAATTAAAAATAAAAAATGCCTATAATGATTCGAAATAATGCATGTACCTACATTCTAAATATCTGAAATACGTCAACTTTTAATAAATTTGCTTTATAATACTGTTCTAGTTGAAACTTCTTTGCTACAATCACCATCAGGCGCATTTAACCTGCTAAAAAAACATACTCTATAAATATTAAATAATACTTTCGTAATGCGAGCTTGTGGTTAATATAATAAGCAGAATATGTGCTTGATTTAAATTGAATTAATTACAAAAATACACCGCATTAAGTTAGTAAATTAAAATATTGATTGTTGTTATTGTTTAATTTTATTTTTAACTATTTTACAAATTAAAAAAAAATACTCTATACCAGTGAGTCCCGCCACGGTCCTTCATATGTGAACGAAGCTCTGTCCCTGCTCCAAGCCGCCCAGTACTGGCTGACGGACGACGGCATCGACAATTGGATCATCAACAATGTCCGCGTCAGTCAAACCGCTGATGGGCTCGTCAGGTTGGCATTTGATTTTTCAATAATCTATCTATCTATTGTGTTGCTTACTAAAGTTAGACAAATCTATCTATTTGCACCTGCTTTAATTTCAATATGTTGTCGACGGATAGCATTTATGACTTTTGACATTCAAATGTCATTTAATCTAAGATTACAATCTATCCCTATTCTCAGATGCATTATTGAAAACGGCTGCGGCCGTAAAGTTAGACAAATCTATTTGCACCTATTTTGATTTCAATATCCTATCGACGGATTGCCTTGGCTATGACTTTTGACAATCTTACGTCATAATCTGAGATAACAATCTATCTATAATCTTTAATACATTATTGAAAACGATAAGAATAATGAACGATTTCAATGCGAACTAGGTTAAAATTTCTTTACGGTTAATATTTACAAGATTCTTGATAACTTGAGGAGGTATTAGGTCGCTAAAATCTCCATTTAGCTGGCGGTTTTAATACATTTTTACGTCATAACCGGACTCGTGGACAGATGTTGTTAAGTTACGTCCGCAACCCATGAACACCGGATACATCAGTGTTGCGGGCGCTTTGCCAACCTTAGATAAGAAAGAGACACGTAAGAAGAGAAGTTAGATATCAATGGATGGCTCGCTCCCTCCTTCTCAAGTAGAGAAGGATGAGGGAAAAAAATATGAAAAGGGTGGGGATACAAATCAGCCATCCTAACACTGACAAAGATTCGTAGCTAAATGTAAGTAATTGTGAAACTCAGACAGCATCGCCCTATATGAAATTCTGCGCTTAGCAGCGTATCATCTTACCATGTATTAAGAAATTTGTTTTACAACTGTCTTAGTTCCCACGAAAATGCCTTATTTTATACAGTTTGACATTAAGACGTTGGAAAAGACGACCCGATGGCCGCTGTGGACACTGCAATGGTTTATTGCGCCAGAGGGTGTGGGTTCGATCCCCACGAGTAGAAAATTATGATGTGATGAACATTATTTTCTTCTGCCTGAGTGTTAACTTATTCACAAAAAAAATGTTTTAAGTATGTCTATCAGTTATCTAGTTTCCATAGTACAAGCTTTCTTAGTTTGGGCCTAGATGGCATTGTTACATGTCCAGGAATATTTATTTATTTAAAAGTCTAGAAACAGACTATTAAAAGAGGAGAGAACAGACTATTTTTCATAAGGAGTCTAAAGGTCACGTGTTATTCGGAACAGGATCCACCGCTGCAGCCACAAGTACCAGCTGCGGACGAGCCCCAGCAACGGCTCGGCGTCCATCACCAGCCCCTTCCTCCACTGCACCGCCTCGCTTGGGCAGACGCAGCATTTGTTCGTGCGGTGAGCTTACTTTGTCTATGGTCGGGGGGCAAGAGGGGCGTTTGTAGTTAATAATAATAGTGTTATTTATTTATTGATATTTCTAAAGGTTTACATAATATTTTTAAACCCAAGCTACAACAGCCTGTACTTCGGGTCCACCTTCCAAAGATATTATTAAAATTAAAAAAAAAGTACAATGCAATTAGAAAAACAATCATTTGGGGAGTAACCTAGTACCCTGTAATGTACCTCTTCCATCTATGAACACTATTTGTATTTTCAGGGTGCTATGTGTCTAAAAATATAGTCATAAACATTGAATGGACTGCCTTCAAATATAAATGTTCATATTAAATGTTCATACATGTTAGGGGTACATTATAGGGTACAAGGTTACTCCCTCTATAAATATCTACAAATATCCCCTTTTGGGCTCGCCTAATACTACTATTAAAACAGAAAAGGATATTAATTTTAAACTCCACATATCTACAGCTCGCACCTAGTGAAGTTCCCTGTTATACCAAACCCCCTTCCAATTTTTATCTAGACTCAAGTAGGTGAGATCAGCCTTCTGTATTCTGCTAGACCAGAACTTTTTTTTTCATGACCACCGGGGATCGAAATCAGGACCTTACCACCTACTTACTACCGTTACTGAATTGACGAAAGTGTACTTAAAGTTTTATTCTAAATCTTTTTCAACATTGAGTATCTAGGTTACCTTACCTATGCCCGGTTCCTGAGTTATTTCAGTTACTGTCAATAGTTATCGTCCTGTTTGAGGCATGCTGAAAACTTGTATGATGCCTTTCCTTTTATACCCCCACGTGGAACACTGAACATGTAGGCTGTAGCTCTCGGAATATTATGGACTCAATAAAGTTAACTGTCCAAAAACTTTCAGGCGAATATTGACAATGGTGCGTTGCCCAGTAACGCATTTGTCACAGTTACCGAATGTTTAGTGTTATCGAATAAGTAAAGTGACTCAGAAACCGGGCAATAGTTGCTCAAGTCCTCAAGTGATTGACAGTAGATTCTCATGCCATAAACACGGCACGGAGTATTACTAGGTTGCTATAAATTTGTTTGACATGTCGCTGATTGAAGCGCCGCGTAGGATTCCGATCACGTCGCTTTAAGGCGGATTTTGTGAACAGACGCGGCGAGAGGCGAATGCACTTCGATGGGAACTCTTTTATAGTTCGCAACGCTGGCCATTCCGCCGGCTTCGACGACAAGAATCAGCTTAAGGTGTACTGAACCGACGCATTCCCACCTTCAAATATTATCTAAACCGATGTTTAATGTTGTACAGAACATTTTGCACTCAATTATAATGTATATCTTAAAAGGACAAGTCTACCGAAAATTACACTGTGTATTTGAACGTTCATTGCAAACGGGGATAAGTTTTTTTGAGTACCTTTTTAACATCGCCAAGTCCACGTTATTTACAACGCTTTTTATCAGATATAAACACATAGTGATTAAGATTACAGTATCATTTAAGTGTTAGATCATCACGTTGTTGTCCTGTTTCTAGAGCTTTTTCTTCAAATACTATATTCACAATAGAACAAGAAGAGCCAACAGTGTCATATTCTAAACATTTTTGATGTATATATTTTTACATCCCAGTTTTTTATAATTTTATTATATTCGTTGCGTCGTTCAAATATGTACGAAGTGGTTCTTAAAATAGAAAAACTTATAATGAACTTATCGTTATAAATGCAGCAAAATGACGCAATGGATAATAAGAAATAGCTTATATTTGTTGTAAGTACTTAGTCTGCAATTGTAAAAGGTTTCACCGTATCTTTTATTTTTTATTGTCACATACCTTTTTATAGCTGACAAAATAGGGCTTGGCGGTTTTTGTAGAATAAAGCTCTTCCTGATGAGGTTTTATTTCATACGACTTGTCCTGTTTATTATTTTGAAAACTACAAGTAAAGAGGTTTACAATGCTAAAATGAATTAATAAAACATTATTTTCTAACTTTTGTTTTATTTTAAAATATAAACGTCCTCTGAAAAGTAAAAAGACAACGGTCGCAGGATTTCGGCAATTGCGCCCAATCTCAACAGACTCGTGAGCAGACAAAGTGCGCAAACACAGCTTAACCCTATTCCCTCTTATAGTTTGATGAACTCTTCAATACCAAGAGGAGATACCTAAACATTTTATAACTTCTTCAAAAATAAAAAAAAATGCTGTCATAAATGGAATGCCAAAATTGTTAGTTCTATCTATATTCGTATCTACATAAGTTCAGTTTTTAGGTTTCAGCTCTCTACCTAAGTTACTTGTGTACCCTACCTACTTCAAATTATGCCGGGTTTATTTATCATTATCGATTCCTAAATTACTGTTATTCAAGGTAGGTATATAATTTTGGGAATAGTTATGGCATCATCGAGATAAATTCTTTGAGTCGTGCATGAACAATAGCGGGTCCGTTAAGAGAGCGCTCGCCGTCACGAAGAGGCATCGCAGCATCGCTCTAGAACGGTCGACGAGTCGTGAAGCAACGGCACGGAGCGCGCGGGCCGCGGCGCACCGCGTAGTACGTATCGATCGGCGCGGCAGACGACGGTGGCGCCTCGGAGCGGCTACCGATCTAAGCTGCCCTCGTGTCTCCGCTCGGAACTGTCAAAACTGCGTGACGTAACGGCTAGGGCGGCGCACACACGGCCGCCGCCGTTCGCTCAGTACGTTCGTGTTGCAGACTGCGCATTATATTGCATTCATTGCTTTCGTCCGCGCTTCAGTACACTGTACACTACGTCGTCGCTTATTCATTATTGTAGTGAAGCTGGGGCCTGCGATGCGGTCCCGGCGGCTCGGAGCGCGCTCACAGTATTGATCGCATCCCGTCCTGTATGACTGTTTCAATGTTTATAAACAGCCGGTCGCATCTATTTCAACTCCCTCGTTTTTGATACGTTTGCTCGACTAAGAACGATCTGGACGGTTGATCCTGACTGTGACACCTGTACCGGCTTGCTGATAGGATACTCAGTGCACGTACGTATGCACTTAAAGTTTACATCAGTTTTATTTCGTTTACGCAGCGCTATAGTGATGACAGTAGCACGTTTACGTAGGTGCGATGTTATCTAAAAATAATATAAATGTCATTTGTTTTATTTATAATAAGATGGACTTTGTTTATAATGGATGAGGTGTAAAATAAGTGGGCTTTTGAACGCGTACCTACAAATAATTTTGCGACTGCAGCACTATAATGCCGCGTGCAACAGAGCAAGGCAGTTACGTAGGCGTAATGTTGCACCGGCGAAGCCTGCGACAAACGACAATTACGCAATTGCCTTGAATTATACCTATTTTTTATTGTATTTTGACAAATATCCAATTATTTGGTTTTGAATCTATGTTTATATCGACCGTTGATCTTATGTCCCATTATTTATGTTTATGTAGCGATTAGAATCTCGGTATGCTAGGTGATCATTTCACTAATAATAATAAGTAATTAAATTACTAAATACAAACAATTAAAGGTAATTGCTAAATATAAATTAATTAGTAGGTATTATAAACAATAATCGCATTGTCTGATTTAAAAAAATTAAAACTCATAGTTTTGTACACCTTGTAAGGAACTATAAATAAATCGAAACCTGGCGGACATTTATGAAATAGACGATATTATATTGATTGAAAAATTTTGTCTAGACTTAATATTGATTAATTACTATACTATTTAACGTTCTGCACGTTGATTGTAGACCTAGAGCAGGAGCGGTGGGCACGTAGCGAGGCCTCGTCCCTTTATTTGGGGTGATATTCTTTTGCACCCCACGAGTTTAACACATTACAGGTGATGGGGGGGCGGGCTGTCTGAGAACAGTGAACTCTGAAGTGTGGATAGGTCATAGTTAAATCACAGAGACAGGGGTGATTACACTTGATTTTTTATAAAGAAATATCTATGATATATTTTTTCCACGCTATGTGTTGATGAAACTTTGTGTATTATTTTATTTAATATTTTTTTGGGTGGGTTTTCCTGAAAGTTTGAATTTCGTCAATGTACTGGACATAGTTTCATGTGTTGCAAACAAATAAAATGATTTTAGGCGAGGTCACGGCTAGCTCTGCCGCAGCCGGCGCGGGCCCAAACAGGAAGCTTGCATTTTCTTACGTTACCGTTTGAAATACTAGACTAGTTTAAACGTAATCATCCTGTTTGTGAAAGATCTATTGCGGAAGCGTACAGATGAAAGTACGACGACAAGGCCTTCTATTTAGAGGAACAAATTTTTCGATTGGTCACGCTATAAAAAGGCGCATCAATAAACGTAAGCTTTCGTACATAGGTTCAAGGTTACGATGCTTCTAAGACAAGGCTAACTCTTAATAATACATTTTATTGAGCTACTATGAATACAAAACGGCTATTTAAATGAAAACGAATTCACGTGAAATAGTTGTTCAATTACATACGTAAGTAGGTTTACAAATTGTACGACGTTATCATTTTTAAAAATGTTGTAATACAGAAAATATGTGCTAAATAGGTATTTATTGAATATTTGTATTGGTAATATACCAATTCAAGTGTTTCGTTTTGTTTTAGGCATGAGTCATGGCCAATATGACAGGCACCTTTGCTACTAAACTTGGTATAATAATATTCGTGATTTTGCCCACGATATTTTTTATGTTAACATAAATTCTAAAGATTGGGTAAAATCGATGTCATGAACTTTATCGGAACAAAGGCAGGTTTTTACCATTATATCGGAATTAATTACAATCTTGTTTAACTAGAAAACTGAGAATGTTCCTGTATATTACGAAATGTCAATAATTTCCTACATTTTTCCGTTTATTTCCTTTGTACCTTAGACGGAAAAATGTTATTGCACTCGTTAAAGAAAGCTCTTGCTTCCTTGTTTTCATAAAAATTTATATTATTATGTTATAAAAATTATTTAAAGAATGTTTGACTCTTTGACACAAATAATAAAATATAATGTCTTTAAGCATATTGTCTTTATCCTGAAAAAAAGAGTTTATTTTTAGTAGCTTTTGGAACATCACAATACACAACTAAACAGACGACGCCGTGTATATTCTTTTCTTTGTTTTCACACCGAAAAGTTTGTATTGAAGGAATTTTTTTAATTTTACTAACTATCGCGCTTCGTGACTAGATATTATTTCCTCATAAGTTATTTACGTCGGAGCATTTAATTTACTAAGAATATAGGTATTCTAAATTTATATATTTTTATTTCAAAGTGAATAGCTCTCGAGATATATCGAGAAAAGCGTAATGCATCGGCGAATGCGTAACAAAGCAATTTAAAAGAGAATGACAATGTTTTTATGGGACCCGCTGCAATAGTGCTCGATCATTGTGAGAAAGTATTTATAGTAGTTGCTCGGAGTGCATTGCGTTGTGCCCTTGCGAGTGATGTCATACGGGTGAATACAGCAAACGATGGAACTCCGACAATAGACCCTGCCCACGACGTCACCTGGGTGCGCCCGATCCACTTACATTTTATACTGCGATGAACTTGATGACCAACATAGGTGAGGTAGCAGTTTTATGCATTGATGACATTTTTATTCCGAGAGCTAGGATCATTTTTGGAGAGGTCTTTGAGGCAAGCTGAAAACTTGTCTGATGCTTCTGCTATTGTTCCTCAACATGGAACTGTAGACCAAGCTGGTGAGTAGGTGGCCAAAAAAAGCGCAATAGCGGCAATTGATAGTATAAAAGAAATATACATACTTGCCCCATCAAATATGTAAATAAAAACCTTAGATACATATATAATTATTCCGGGTTTTCTGTACATCATAAAGGATATTTATATCGATAACGAAAAACCAAACTTTGAAATTGAATAAAATTGTGACACATCTAAAGACAAAAAGATATTTTGGTCGAGGAAATATAATGGCTTGTGTTATCAAAATATCATCATTGTCTCAAGATATTGTTGAAAAATTTGTGTGAAATGTGATAGGAGTTTATAAATCACAGTCAGTATCAAGCGGTAATAGAAGTAAAGGGGGCTCTATTTCGTCAAATGTAATAAGTAGTCTTATTGTAGAAGAATTTATTGAAACGTGTACGGTGTACGGTAGCGAATATTAAAATTTATTGGCAGTATTGCGCGGTCATCAAGAACAATATAGAGTATGTTGCGAGAGCGCCTATGAAAATGAATATAACTAAACGAAAAACTAAATTAAATTCGTTAAATTTCACATCGAATATTTAATACAACATCTCTAAATAATTATTTTTGGTAATATTATCCTGAAACAGATGATCTTTTCAGCACGACACTAGGTCGCTAGCAAATCGAGTTTCGAATGTAAACGTGGTTACCGCACAAATGTGAAGGACAAAATCTTGTTTCATTTGCATTTGATATTAAGCTGCTCAAATTTACCACCTAAAATTGGGCAACTGATTTATATATTTGGGTATTGATATAAGTTGCATAAAGTTTGGATAACATAAAGGTATTTATTGATAGAATTTATAGTATCAATTAAATGAGTATTATAAATCAATACAATTACTGCTTGACACTAATATAGCAGAACAAACAAAAGTATAAAGCATAAACTCACTTTTGCAATTGAATATTATTTAACATCAAACCACTAACGCTGTAATTTTTGTGCATTGCAAGTGTCCAGAAATAGTCTAATTGCATTCTTCTATTAGTATGACTCTGACGTAAATATGATTTATAATGCATGAAAATAAACGCATAGATTGATTGTGAAGTATCAAGCTTTAAGAACCATATGTTATAAATCTTAAAAAGCATATCGATGATATTCGATAAGTACTTTAGCAGTTATCTATACTTTCCTCTCTATTACGTAACCACATGTCGGTCTACCGATATTAATTAATTAATCATTATTAATGAATTTATTAATTCTGTTATGAGAAGCGGAATGTGGTCGGAAAGATTATTAATAATAAAATGAGAAATGTTGGCATTTGTGTTGACTTCTATACTAACGATATGTTTAATGTTTATACGCTCTTATAAATATCAACAATGCGACGGACGGAATTAGATTGCTTAAAATCTTTTGTAAATCCATGATTAACCGTTGCCATTCCTTAACCTATTATACAATTGTTTAAACGAGGGTTTATACTGATAACCATATGAAGAATGTTCACGGAAATAAAAGAAATACAAACACATTAACCCTCCGGAAACAGAAAAATGAGCCATCGACGTCTTTATCCGTCATAATATTGATGAAATGGGACCACACATCAATATCAACTGTTCCGCTTCTTGTTTTGAAGGTCTCATAATATCTTATAACATTGTTTAAAGGTTAGAGGGTACCTACGAATAGTAAGAAGTATATCCGCAGATAATATTTGAAATATATTCGGTCATCGATAGTATTTCAATGGTACCCGTCGGTGGGCAGTCTCTGTAACACACCAGGTTCAATTTTTATAAATATATCCAAATGTGACTGACCTAATTGCCCAGCGAGATTGAAACTTAATAATATTTATAATATATCGCCTTACGTGACATTAACGACTTATTTTTAATTATATTTGCTCCCCTAGTGTAGTGGGAGTATGGGTCACGTTTATTATAATTAGCTTTTATATGTATTATAAAAAAATTAAAGGGAACAGGCTCAATATAAGTTCGGTTTTACTTTCCTATTATAATTTGGCACAAATTTGATACAATATCAATCATTTTACAAAACCCAAGCTTACATAGAGACAATCAAATATTACATCCAAGAGTGCATTGCTGTCATAGAACATGGATAGATTTTAATAGGTTTTAATTTAGAATAATACATCCATCTATCATGAAACTTGCAGCAAATATTACTGACTTTGTTCCTTATACGAATGCTGACCCTATGAAGCTCTCACGGACGTTTTAATATAGGTCATGGATAATCGCATTTAGAATAGTATCTAGGTTATACTACTATTAAGTAATACACGCAGATTTAAACGAATTTCTTCTCGCAGAGCATCAAGTCACGGAAGGAATCCCGTATGTAGCAATATCATTTCTTACATCATAGTTTTCCTTATACCGTTTATTTTTGAATTAAATATTTAATTTAAAAAGATGTCATTCGAAGTCATGCTTTCTTAGCATAATGTTTTTTAACCTATAGTATTACCTAATTAAAGACCTATCTAACACAAAAATATTTTATCAAATCGGACCAGTGTTTCCTGAGATTACCGTGTTCAAACAAACAAACTCTTTAGCTCTATCTTATTAGTATATAAATCATCTGTATATCTTCAACGCGCCCGCGCCGTGTTCAAAACAATACCTGTGTCATTCCTGTCACATATGACTGTGGAAGCTCACATCATAAACAATTAACATTGCCAGACTATAATAACATTCCGTGCATGTATTTAGAACATCTTTCAATGTGCAGCCTAAATGCACTTTGCAGTTGTACTAAAAATGTTACGGAGATTAATGCTAGGGTTTTATTGTTTGCGGTTTGCTTATTATGTCCCTTATTTTTATGGTTTTATCATATTAATGTATCGCGCTTTTCGCTTGCAATTGGATATCTTGTTATGGGCAAGGAGCATACAAACCTATCCAACCTATATTCATCGGTAAGGCACTATTAAAAATGCTTTAATTTTGCTTAAACTTCTTTTTAAAATGCTTTAATTTTATTATCTTCTCCGAAGGAATACTATCTTCTCCAGTTTGATAGATTTGAAGTTATTAGGCTTTGAATTTTGTTTAATCTTTTGTCAAGACATCGATTTTGTCAACTTTTCTAATCACACGTAGAGCATAAGTCTAAGATTGCTTTATAAATTCGTTTTCGAGTTAAAAAGCCTTGGATCCCCTTTAGATCAGTCTGGAAGTTCTTAATTGTGTCTACGGCATTAACAATGCAGATTGAGTAAGACGTTAGGGAAAGGTATTAAAGGATCTTAACACAGATTACTCACAAAATTACGGAAACAGTATCAGTTGTAAGTATTTTAACAGATTTGTTGATTTGTTTGATTTGTGCATTAGAGAATTAAGAATTTAAAAATAAAAAGTATCAAATCAACTTTTTACCGATCTTCCAATTTGAATTGTGAATAATTTCAAAACAATTAATCTTTTTAACTCTATAAGGAGATTAGGTTATAGAATCAAACCGAAATTGTTGGAAGGAACAACAATTATAGCCTATTCAATAGTTTAAATTAATGAAATATTTTTGCAGCATTGTAAAATCAGAACTAGATTCAGAGATTTAAATTCGCATCATTTCAAAACACCCGAGACCTAGCACAACAAAATTTTAAACAAGTGCAACAGAGGCCCTGCTATCACACGAATAGAATAGCTCCCTCCGACGTTGAGTGCTTATTTAAAGAGTACATTTATGCGACTAATTACACAGTTCAGGTAGTTCGTTAGGTTCACTGCAGGCGAGTGACCTTTCCGCCAAGAAATACTATTATATTGTCATTCCCACACGATGCTGTCTATATCGAACACTTTCCATGCAATGCTTTGTAACGGTTCCGCGTGTATACCATGAGAGTGATAATATTCAACTGCATTCTACATGCTACATTCAATTCAATTCTATTTTATAACTCGCCTATTAAAAAGTGTTAAACCTTAAATATACATAACATAGATCGCTGTTGATAAGGAAATGCAATGCATACATTATTGCTATTATTACGTGTCAGGACATAATATATACAAGACTATAAGTAGAGTTTTTGCTTCATATTGTCAAGTGTGTTTCGTAGCCTTCATAGAAAATCGGTGTAATCAGTAATAAAGTCGACGCATAGCATTATTGCGTCACGCATGATGGCCACATGCATAATAATTTCTCTTCGTACAAAACCAGCGAGATATTTAAAGCCCTTCCACGGTGGCAACTTCAAACGTAATAATATGTAACATAAAATTTAGATATTTACGAATGCCAGATATTTTGATTTTTATACTTACTATATAGGTACCCGTAAAACATTTATATTACTTTGCGATTACGTTTATCAATTAGAGTTGTCCGTAAACTTTAGACAATCATAATTCTGTGCGCTATTAATCAAGACATATTCCATGTTTCTGACGATCCCGGGATCGAACCTAGGCTAGGAACCCCGTTATAACGCTCACGCAGTGACGTGCAGTGCAGTTTGGACAAAATATAATCTGACGGTTTTCATGAGGCGTGTAGCTAAAATCATAAACATTAACTTAAAACCTCCCGGCCTGCCCTCAATGAACGTATGAGGTATCCTATGTTATGACGCGCTGGAATAAATCACAAAATCTTCCCTTGAATTCCCATCCTGTAATATTCTCTAAACAGATAATTATACCTGACATAATTTGATTTATTGAATATGTAAGGATTCGAAAATCTCCCTTCATTTTAAGTACTTTTCTCTGATATTATAATTAAGGATTGTGCCCAATCGCGGTTCATTTTGTATTTAGTAATTTCTTATAAACACGGACTAAACTGTACAATTGTCCAACATAAAGTCAATCGTTTCTTACAGAGTTAATTATGAAGTAAAATTAGTTCACTGGCTAGGGGCTGGGCATATAATTATTATATGTATAAAATAGTTATACGACCAACTTATCCGCCCAAGCTTGTATGTAACCTAGTTTTAATAGTGCCATAACTTACAAAAAATTTCATATAACCATTCTCCACTTCATGGAACTGAAATTAAATTGGATCGTTATTAAAAATCTCTGTAGTCTTTTGAAGTAAATTTAATTAGTAGCACAAAGGCAAAGGAAACTTTGCAATTTGCTTTTTATAAGCACTAAGAATATGCTGGGAAAATACTATGATTTTTATTTCGAGAATGTGTCAAATTGATTCTATCCTGGGGTCCAGAATGTAAATATCGGACATTATTATTAAAATTTGAAGAGTATATTAATGTTATAGTTATTAGGTAATGTAAACAACGGTATAGTTTATACTAAGTATGGATGTACGTAGATGCTTGATTATGTAATGTAACCTTGTGGTTGTTATGGACCTGTATTTATGAACATGAATAGTGCATGTCCGTCGTATACTACGATTTGTAGGGATTTCGGTGACGTAAACAGGACGTCGCTTGATAAGTGCCAATCCGGATGTAATGCTTTTACCTTAGGGTAGCGTTCATAGTGTACGGAAAATATGATATCGTTTTCCGTAAGGGAAATATAGTATTTTTGTGGTGTAGAAAGTTGTATGTATGTTGCTGTAACCGATATAATTTTATTTTTTTTCCTATTTAACTATTGGTACAAACTTTTATATAATAATTGGCAAAGGTTACCACCTTGCATGCCTGCAAATTGATCGTTTAGTCTTGGGGGAAGGGTGAGGACATAACCCAATAGAACGACTGTATCGGCTGTATAATTGTATTGTAAGTGAATAAAGTACGAAAAAACATTTTTGTAAGCAGTCGCTGTGGTCCCGCCGCGCCGTTTAGTTTGTATTCAATTAGCGGTGTCATAACAAATACGAAAGCTTTATAAATATTCAAAAGGGTTTATCTTGTAGCATAAGCTATAAAGTTTAGCTTGAGCAATGGCATAGTTCTGAGTACAATCTGAACACTAGATATGAGCATTGTATGAAAAATATTTTATAATTCTTTTAATGCAAAGGTTGTGTGTAATGAGAAACCTTTGAAAGTCGCTGCTTTCATTGTTATCTTCCGAACGATGGCGGCCCCAGAGACCGAGCTAAATAGCCTCCAAGCAGTCTTTTTGAAATTTTAATTGACTTTGTGCGTACTTACTGTGCATATTACATCATACTTTTTAAGCCCTTTGCAGCGACTAATAATTATTCGAGGTTATCTTGATTATTTTTGTATTGCAATACTTACACAGACCACTTCTTTACTTTTACAAAACTTGAAAATATGGTATATCCTTGGCCGTATCGAGATTTTGGCCCAAGCTGGATACTGTCAAGGGCAGTATCTACTTCCTAGAGAAAATATCAAACAAGTCATGTAGAAAGTAAATCCCATCGTTGCGAAAGAAAGAAGGTATTCAGTCACATTCAGTCTGAAAATAATTTCACCTTATAAAACTCTCTCAGCTTACTTGGTCCTGTAAGACCAGGGAGTAGTAAAGTAAGTAGTAAACTCCATACCTTAAACATTGAATATACGTTACGCGGTATACGGTGTATCTGCCTACATAAAGTAAATATTTAATGAGAAATTAGGCCATAGGTCAATTTATATTAAAGGTTCGATCGTGGGCGGTGACGTCCTATAATCACTAAGAGACAACGTAACGAAGATGTATAATGAATATGAATCGTTACACGTATATGGCTCTTTTTCCACGCGAGGTTATAAATATTTATTCAAAATTTGTATCAAATTTAGTTTACTCTGCACGGTTTGGTGTTATTATTCAATATTTAATAAACATGCTAATGCTGTTTATCACACATCGTAGTAGGCAGCATTTGTATAAATCCATATTTACGTGAACTTAACATTCTAATGGACATGCCACGAACCTTGACCTAAACCAATGTTAATAAATACATAGTTGGCCATAAAGATAATGCATAGGAGACTTGGTTCTGTTTACCGACGCGAAAATCCTTTCGAAGCGGACTATCGCAAAATAAAGTATTCTTTTTAAATACTTATATTACTTTTCAGATTGGAACACAGCAAACGTCAAGATATCGACAATCTTCGTCCCTTATTGACATAGTGCAGTGTCTGAAACTAATATGGACAGTACGAAGCAAGAGTATTTTGTACATATTTACACTCAAACCTAGTTTGAGAGTATAAATGTTGTAAAGGGAAGGTGATCAAGCGCAGGCATGTTGTCGTATATGGTGCCTGTTGAGGAGAAGCCTCCGCCGGTGCCCGGGAAGGGGCGGCTGGCGCTGGAGCTGGCCGGGAGCCCGGGCAGCCCCGAGTCCACGGCCAGACGAGCCCGAACGAACATTTCAAAGGAGTCCTCGTCTAGCTCCTTTGCGAGCGACCTCACGGTCTCCTCGTCCACTCCCTCGGGGATGTTGGATAAACCGAAACATAAACTCCTTAGTAACGGCAGTAAGCACACATCTTTAAAAAGGTTAGTATTTTTAAGCTTTATTACTATGAAATATCTTTTTTTACACAATTTATTTTATGCCCACAATATTAACCACAAATAAGCGTTAGGTATATCCTTTGCTACCTATTGTTACACTTCACAAAAATTCTATTAAAATTTAAATATTCAAAATAGCTTGTAGGTAACATTGTTAGAAGAGCGAAGAGGTTCAAGACACATTGTTTTATATAGGAGAGAATACGCTCTAGATAGTATAACAATTGGACCCACGAGTCGCTGGTACAAGATACAATAAAGTGCAAACATAGCAACAAAGCTAGAAAGCGTCATTATTTTGTTATGTGGACGCTTATCAACGAAATACAGGTGTAAATTGATTATTTTGAAAATATTTGAAATCTTTAAATGTATTAATTACTCTTTTGAATGAATATAAGTACAAAACAGTTTAGGAGAGAGAGATTAAATTAATGTAGGTATAAATTATATCAATTTATTAATAACATACGTGATAGAACATTGATTAATTTATAAACAAACTATGGTAATTTAGTACAATGTATTGACATTTACAGCATTATATGTACGGACTAATTACTAACGCTATTTAAACTGAAAGGAAAAAACAATAGGAAATGTGTGTATAGAAATTCCATAAAGGGAAGATAATATCAAAACATAAAAGTGATATGAAACGGTCCAGCAACTCTAGCCGAGATAGTTCTTGTCGTCCCACGTGTCTGGGAGCCGAATCGGAATCTTGGAAAGCCAGGAAGTATAAATTTCTAATTGACAGTCTGGTCTGTAAAATATAGGCGGTTAATAAATCTAATAAAGTAACTACAGAAATGCAAACAATTTGCAGTTCTCTACACTCTAGTTAAATGAAGATTGTAATCCTCTAATTTCCTCCTGTATTATTTTGGTGATGTAATTTCGGAAAGCAGGAAGACAAAATAAACGGGAAACTCAATTTTCTCACGGCAGACGCGTACTTATGTCATAAAAAGGTGAAACACCTTTTAAAAGCGAGCTTTAATGAGATGCTTTCTACGATATCCTTCAAATGATGAGATGCATATATTTATTACAATTTAGCCTTGATAAAAAGAGCAATTAATGTTTGTTTCTTACAAACATAGTGCTTGTAAAGAATTTGGCTGACGATATATTTTATCGTAATTAATTTACCTAATTCACACACAAAGAAATTGAAAAGAAATTGAAAAGTCTGTGATATTGCATTTATAAATATGTTACAATGTTGTAACGTGACAAACATAATGCTATTAAATTAGAACAAATCACAGGGATATTTCATTAAGCAAAAAGTGATTACAAACTTGGCAGCGAGCCATCCGATAACGCCGGTCGATGTGATCGGTACAGGTTTTAAAGTCTTTGCAATTTCAGCTCTGGCCATCACATGTGGAAGAGAGTCGGCGGCCTCTTGCCGAATGGCGTCCGATTCCTGTAACGCTTGTCTGAAAATATACACACAATATTAAATGCACATTATTCAATATAAACACGATACTCTGTTGTCCACGTGATTCATGGACAACAAAATTGTGGCTTCCATTTGTCTGTTGATTTTCTCCGACTTCCGACTTTTCCCAGTAGAGATGCCTCGTTATTCCGATTACACGTTAAATCTATAATCCGATACAAATGGACTTTCTAACAATGTATATTTATAGCTTATTCGCGGTCAAAACGTTATGTAAACTACGATATAACACTGGTCGTGGGTACATTAAATTCGTTATTCGCGATTAATTTAATGTCCGTGGTAAATGTTTCTACTTTAATGGATCCCCGGTTTTGCGGTGCAGTTGCAACTCAATGTAAAGAAGACTTATTCAATAACCAGTAATGTAATTTACTAGGATTAAACGATACAAAATCGTTAGGTAGATGCTTGTCAAGGCTACAGAGTATATAAAGAGTTATTAGTAGAAGTATAAGTAAATATAGAAAATTAAATGTAAGAGATTTTAATTTCGCAGATTTATTGAGCGCAAAATCAACGATTATTCTTGTAATTATAGTGGGTTATATTTTTAAGTATGTTATATTAAGTAAGCGGACTTGTTCTATTACGAAACGAATAAGTTGCATTGCTTTTTAAGTTCTTAGGTTTTATAACGTCCACAAAAACTACATAACCTACAGATGTGTTTCATAACATACTTATTTTATAGAAGTGGTTTGTAGTTATTATTGCTTAAATAAAATAGAAAGTAAAGGTGTAGAGATAATTATAACTAACGTAAATTTGTGTCAATCTAGCGTATTCTATCAATCAATCAATCAGTCCATAGTACTATAATGCTAATTTCAAATCAGTTTGGATGAAAACGAAACGAAGAGAGATGGTAAAAGCCAATAGCAATTTCATAGAAATAAAGAGGATTTTAATGGATTGTTGTATTATTTTTGCACTAACTTTCGCTCGTCTAGGAGCCAGCTCCATCGGTCGAACCATTGCTTGCGACATATATCAACCTTCTTCCATTGAGCTCGCATCTGGAATGCCTCTGTATTTGGATCATATTTCGGTTCGCCAAGCTCCTTCGCCATTTCTACGTAAAAGAGGACACAATTGTATATTATGCTGTATACATAAAATTATTGATGTACAAATAGGGTGAATTGTAGTCATTCTAATTGTATGGAAATTAGTTTTGATTGCTCTATATTTCATTACAATGTATATAACATAGGCATTATTCGTGATTATCAATGTGATTAACATAGTTAAATTATAACAAGAATTTTATTTGCACAATTGTGTAAACTAGTATAAATAATTGTAAAAAATATTTGTCATCTGGCGAGGGCTGTCACTCGAAGTGGAGTGTGCCAAGTATGACAAAGAACACTAAGCAGATTCTTACCGAATCGGAAATACAATAAGAGCACGAGTTTAGTAGCATGCTCTGCCTTTAAAAGCTACAAGTGGGTCGATTAGAAAGTCCATTCAACTGCGATTCGACTAATAAGAATGCATTTGTTACTTAGTTTACGTTGTTATTGATGAGCCTAGATTATTGCTTTTGATCTTAGAAAACTTTTCACAACGCTTTTAAGGAATAACATGTCGGTCATATTCAAAGCCGCTTCTTTCGACTTTCAATGTTTCATTTTCATGATACTCAATCAAACTATAATTATGTAGAAATATCAGCATACATTAAAAAAATGTATAAATTATACCTCAAAATAACACCACTTTAAAATACTTTAAGCGCAACAATGTTATTGAATAAATATAATGACACGTGTCCATAAAAACTATGACATAATAATTGTCCTTTAACCCATAGATACAGAAATACATCGATCCACTTGCAAAAAGGCCACATGCAATCACGCTATACGGCCATCATAACACCTATCGGCTATCATTGTGAAACAGAAGTCAGAAATTCAGGACGTATATTTTGCAATAAACGCAAAAATAAAAAAAATATCGAGTGTATTTTGTGAAATATACCGTGCGTGACATAGAATATAATAAAAGGAAACAGACTTATGTTTGTATCATTTTTTTTTTTTTTTTTATGAAAGATAGACAGACGTTTGACCGCGATCCCACCTGGTGTTAAGTGGTGATGCGATTTAATTGCATGAATAAATGTTAAATTCATTATTATGTGATGCCACCAAATTATCATTAAATTAAAACTATTTATGTCCTTGTCTTTTTATAAACAAGATATTAATTCGCAAATTTCCTTCAGGGTATCTTTTGGCAGTTCCAAAGGATCGATGGTGGAGACTCTAATCTACGAAAGCCCCCTGCAAGAGGAGCCCGAGAGCAGTCCCCCGCCTAAAGTACAAGAGACTGCGTTCCTGTATACGCCCGTTGAAGACGAGTACGTTTTATTATTTTAATGAGTATGTTTTATTCATCTGTTTATCGCATGGGCGATTGTATAAGGTGATAAATAAATGAGAAGATAAATTTAACAGATACACTTTAGATTAGATTTTTTGTTGATAGTTTTAGATTTTGTTTATTTTTGTGTGTTTTTAAGTTTTAGACAAATTTTTATGTATGCGATTGTAGCTGTCTTAGGATTAAAACTGACTGTTGACTGCTCAAACTTTAAGAGAAGGCGATATTTACGATTAAAGTTTGGAATACTTTGAGGTAACCTTTCACATTTTGGCTTACGAAATATCCATTATGTTTTGCTCCTAGTTCGATGTTCCGTTTTTGTTCTTGACTGGTCTGTACGCTTCGCTTATGTTTCGGAAAAGAAGGAAATAAATCACCGTTGTTTAGGAACACTTACATAACTGAAAACAAGACAAGCTTTGCAGCAGAATTTGCACTATCAAATGGTAAGCGAGTGCAAATACACACTTATGTATTTAAAATGTAGTAGAGTTTAAATGCATGCTTTTATCCTAATCGATTTTATTTTGAATTAAATTAAACAGCAATAAAATGTTTTGAGGTTTTATCATGCAATAATATATTATATACATATAATGATTTCAAGAATAAACTTTTTATAAATTCATTTAAGCTTGCCTTACTAAATAACGTTTGTTACAAATTGATATTAAGGCAAATAAAAAGGTTAACTCGACGCAATCCAAATTCTCTTAGTAACTCATGCTTTGTTCGAACTACCAACCTCTCACTGGTAAATGAGGCTTTACGTACTTATCCTGCATACCGTATTTAAATAATTCAAATGAGAACACATTAAGAAAGTGTTAATTTTTATCTGTTGATTACGATTAGATTGTAAGTATGTGTATAATCTATGTAATATTTACGGGTTTTATTGAACAATATTTAGGATTTGAATAACAATATCTAACCATCGTAATTAATAACGCGGGAATTAGGATTTCTCTTCTAAGTTGGTTCAGCATAATTAAATAGAATTCCGTATAATAATAAAGAAATATGTCCAAATCATGTTTAGCTCGCTTTGCTAAAAAGTGGCAGAATTCGCGATACCGTAATTCACAAGAAACTAACATTTTTTCCACGTTATTTATAAACCAACACGTGACGAGTTCAAGATTTCTGGCAGCTATCAAGATCAAGTTCACGGTTATTACTAAGCCTTCGCTTGTACGATTCTGTTACAGTTAGTTTAAGTTCAAAAACAAGATTTTGTAAAATTATTTATTCAAACATTTTTATTTTGTAGATGACAATTGTTTTGAACATTGTCTGGGTATAGAGTGAAGTAGCATTGTTATTTTTTCGTCCAATCAGCTTTGATAATTGAGTAGAATTACCTATTGGTCAAAATTGAATAAACAGTGTCCTGTCCCCATTTTCACTACGTCGGCTAATTTTATTCGACTGGCAATGCACAAGCGCTAACACAGGTGCACTATATTTCTTAACTTGCATTTGAATTCTCTGAATTGAAGATCCAAGTTAGAACCAATCCAGTGAAAGACGATGCAACGGTTGTCTAAACGTAAGATTATATATGTATAGGTACATACGTGTCGCAAAAAATGAATAGAATAGCGATTCAAGTCCACTGTAATTTTGTACTAATTTGGATTTTTTAATAAGTAAGTTTTTTTAAACTACTTTCTTAACTTCTAAACTCTATAGTCGTAACTTTACATTATGGCCAAGTATAACTTTAAAACAGGTTAGGATTTTTTGTGTAAAAAATATTGTTTTCAAATAAGAAAAATGTGATTAATAAAACTGTTAAAATGTTATTGTATCCATAAATGTTTATATTATTGGATATAGAGTACTCGTAAATACTATGTATATTAATATAAGTAGGGTCTAAATAAATATATAATGCTACGAGAAGAAAAAAAACATTGTATATAATGCAACACACAAGAAAATGAAAAAGGATATGGTTTTTAAAATTAGTATTAATTAGTATTGCAAAATTAGGAATAAGATTCTATTTGAATCGTTTTATTCTCTAGGGTCATTGCTTACTCTTGTACATATTAAATAATTTTAATTATTAATTATTTCATTTAAATAATTAAACAAGGTAAACCACATTTTAATCACCAATGATTAACGAAGAAGTGCACGGTGACCGGTGTTTCAACTTTCAGGCCTAATAAAGGGTTCCGTAATACGTTTGACGCAGCATACCTACAGTAAAACATTCCCTTTATTCTTTTCATCTGGCAACTCTGGATATCAAAACAATTTGTATGGGAATATGGACACAATCCTAATCATTTATATAATTTTCATTTAGAGAAAAATATGATATTATATTATTTTTAAATATATTATTAATAAAACTATACAAATTAATAATTAAGTATAGAAATAAATTTAAATGGTTTTATTTCGTTAAATTTTAAAACATTCAGTAACATAAACTTGTTCAAATTTAAAGATAATATAATAAGAATAAATTCATGATACAATACATCACATTACAAATTATGAATTCTTATTAATATTGACCAATAATAACATTTAATTTTATTTTTCATGGAAAAAAATAACATTTCATACTTAGTATCATTCTGGACGTATCATTAAAATAGGTCTCAAATTGATTTCAAATTGCAATATTTTTTTTGCTATAGGGAAAAACCATAAGTTTTATACCATTTTGAAATTGGTATTAAATAAATACAGAAGTTTTTAAGTTCACTGACCGTCTCAATGTAGTACATTTTTTTTAAACCACAGACTATCAAATCTGACCTCAAAATTTTACTCTATACTAAATTTTAAATAAATATTTTTTTTCTTCCGTTGTCTGATATTTCTATTAATATCTAATGCATGTATCCTAGAAAGCAACTCATAAAGAAAACTTAGGAATAAAATTATGAAAAACAAATAAGAATTACGGCCACAGTAATATAAAACATTGGACAAAAAAAGCTTGAAAAACTACAAAATCCTCAATATCTCAAAAACAGTGATATTTTCGTATGACGTATATTGGGTTTTTTTAATAGATTATTAGCTCAGCTATCATTCCCCAAGAGATGCTTCACTCATTACGGGACACCCTGTATAAACAATTGCTTTATTGCCTTTCTTGTGCCATAATTAGTTGAACACAGAGAAGAAATGAATAATATGGTACATATTAAAATAGGTATTTTCAATAAGTGTTCTGAAAATAAATTTTATTCCAATTACTCTATCCCAACATAATAATTCGTGAGTATTGAACAATAACCGATTTAAATATCACGATTCACGAACGAGTAAAAACTAAAAACAAAACGACAAGCTCCGTGACTCGTGAGTGCTGCGCATTTTCGTTCAGCAACGACATTCGTTTTGGTTCATTCGCCACGGGCCGCGCGCGACCGCTTCTAGCATCCGAGTCCGAGATCGATGTTTTGAACAAAGTGAAACACTGTCGAGTGCCGAGAGTTGAGACGCGCCAAACGATTCCAGCTCTATAGGTCTGAAGTCGTAGTTGCGCTGATGTGTTCAATTTGTTCGAGTTTTCATAAAATACAGTGAAATAGTGAAAAGAATTACGCGCACTTTAATGTTGAGTGATTGCCGGTTGTACTAAGCAAGTGTTTTTATCACAAAGGTATGTTGCTTTATGGGAAAGTTCATGTCATTTATATGCTGCGCAATGGGTATTCACTAACATAACTCCTTTGAAAATGTAAAACCGAATTAAGAACGAGTACGTAGTATAATATTGTGATGAAAAAAATATGTTGTCATCTACCGGGCGTGTTCAATTTGGACGTGTTTCGCCTTGTGACTTATGTTGGAGCTCGAACATGACGTCATGATAACTGATTTATAAACATAAAACAGCTTTCAGTCCCATCGTGATGTCTATTATACAAGGTCATTAGTAACCATGCATACCGAATAAATATGTAATGCGAACGTTTTAGCTCTATTTATAATGTCACTATCATCAATCGTAACCCTAAAACGGAGGACCCGCCCTGCGCGGTAGCCTGGTGCAAGGCCGCGACGCTTAACGTCAGTTCCATTTTTATGCCAAATCTTACATACATATAAAATACCAAAGACATTAATTTATGTAGCATATAATAAGACAAACAGATAAACAATGACATGAAGAAATTACAGAAATAGTATCATGAAATCATTTTCTTATTTTAAATTTGATTTGGTTTAATGAAGATGGTTTGTGCATATTTAAATTATATTTACTAAAATCAGCTTGTATCAATACTAAACAGTGTATATTAAGTCCCCGTCCATAATTTTTAGTGTCTTTATAAGTGAGATCTTATACTTCATATTTCTACTAAAAACTATAATGTATATAAATAAGGGTCTTTTCACTTTTACCAAGGACATATCAATTAAAATGAGATTTTCATGCCTTGTTTTATAATCTGAACAAGCAAATCAGATTAAAAAATTACTGACTCGTTGATTTGAAATAATGATTGACTCCATGAAAATAATGGAGATTTAATAATGTTATGAAAGATATTGCAAAATGAAATAATGTTACATGTAAACATCTTTGTTTGACCAGTTAGTTAATAATTAGCATATTATTTTAACTTGTAGAGGAATTTTTTTGATTGTAAAGGACACCGCATTCTTCAAAAAATTTCAAGGAACATAGAGCAGCAGTAATAAAAAGTCAAATATTCATAATTTTTTAATTTTTAACTGATGTTTTGTCATGAATTATACTTTAATTTACATATCCCAAGTTATAAATGTTGCATTCACACCACTTCTAAAACAGCATACAAAGATATCTTTACCACTTTTTTACTTTTAACTTAACATGATTTTTAATACTGATTTATATTCATTAATAATGCATAAATATCAATACTAAATTCATTATGCATTATTGATCAAATTCCTTAAAAAGGGTAACAAAAGATAATAAAAAGAATAATTAAAGAAAATGAAAATAAAATAATTAAAATATAAAAAACTGATTTAATTAAGAAAAAAACGGTTGACTTCCATTTTTCCAAGAAGACAGATATGAAAAAATCTAAAGCTGTTAGCAAAAAAATATTGAGAAATGAGTTAACCCTAGAACAACTATACTAAGTGCCTTTACTTTGTTTAGAGCGTTTTATGTAATACAAAACTTGTATAATAATAAACTGTGTTTTATATAATAATCAATAAATCCATTTCTATGGTGTGTTAATATCCATATTAGACTCTTGTCCTTTTTTCTGAGAATTGTCAAAAATTATACCTTTACTATTCTGTAAATATTTAAGTCAACACTTAAAGGTCTATTTTTGACAAGAACAAGAAAAGCAATGAATAATTTAATATACAAATGGAACATTTGAAAACATTGTATGAGTGACTTCCCTAAACATAAAAATTATGTCAGAAGCGTATTAAGCTAAGAGATGTTTTATATTGGAGTTAATAAACATGTGGGAGGTAACATGGTCATCAGTTAATAAAAGAACTGGGGCTGTCATTGAATTACCTTCAATGTTAATATGCATGTGTTTAGTTTGTGTGGTCGATGCTAATGTATGATTGCTTAGCGAATGTTACATAACTGTTTTATAACAACCATTTATTGAACTATGGATCTACTATAGCTATCTTGTGTGTAGGGGAGGTATGAGTTGGAGTAATTTGATTATTTGAAATTATTTAAAATGATTTTTTTTTTATTCTGATTAATGTTTTTTTTAATCATATGTAAACAAAAAAAAATGATTGAATATAAATTGTGTTGTAATTGATGAATTTTATGTGATGATAATCTGTAGTATTAGTAGGTAATTAATGAAGAGGGCAGACTTGATCGCATTTAACCTCGTGTTAAGAGCTTCTATAAGGGCCCTTGTAATAAAGTATAATAAATTAATTTATCTATTATAATCAGCAGTCCTACAGAAAGTCGTACCTAAAGAGTTTAAGTCTAGTTTTGTGTGAAGAGAATATTAATCAAGTTACTATTTATATGTTATGTAATAGACACGATAAAAAGGAAATATATAGCTAGTATTGCGATCTTTATATCGTTTTTCCCACCATTGTTTCAATTTTATGAGAGTATATGTAAGCAGGTTAGTCATGTCGATGCTCAGCGACCGTTTATTCTGATGTGGCGATTGTGTTTTCTTTGAAATAAATGTGCAAAATATCCCATATATAAAAGCTGTCAGCGTGCGTTGTGTCACAAAATCGCTTTTAAAGCTTCCAAGTAGAATGACACATACGACATTGATGTGAGAAGCGTTGAAAGCATTTGCGTGAATTTTTCGATGTGTTCAAAAGTTGATTTGACAAAAAAGGTGTCGGTGGAAGTTGGAATGTTCATGAGCTGCAATTGGTGGTTAATTAAAGTAACGGTGTTTCAGGTCGGAGCGTTCGAAGGTCCGGGTGTCTTTCTACCAAGGAGCGCGACCGCAGTGCCTGTCCCCGCCGCCCGCGCAAGAGTCGCACGTTCTTTACGCGACGCTCCTGTCCGCCTCAGCCAACGCTGACATGGCTGAACACGCTATGTATAATAGACAAATAAGGTGAGTTCTTTTTATTTGCTGGAATAACTGTGGAATAATTTATAATAGCAGTTTCTAGAAACAAAATGGCTTTATGACGCTATAAATATGTACTAACCAGAACGAAGTTGTAATAATTATTAAAATTTATCTTGGAAAATTCCTCATTAAATGTTTTTTTACAAGTCGAGGAATTACATAAAAATATTTTTTTTTATCAATTTCTTTGTTATAATAACCTATTTCACACGATAATTTTATGTTTATCTATAAAGGAGATATTTCTTTAAATTGATTGCGAGTAGTTGGTTAATCGAATTTAAATTACAAATCCGATAAGTCCACTTTTAATTGTATTTACCCGTGATGATTGTTATGTTAGCCACAAAAACTTAAATTTGTATTTAAAAATTTGAAAGTTCTTCTATTAAAAAATGGAAATGATAGAAACATTTACGAAAGTAATGAATAAATGTACTGATACACAGATTTAAAACAACATGCATTTTTCAAATAAATATATATTTTCAACACATCTTTGGCGTGTTAACCTTTCTTTCCTGATTCTAAATATAAGACAATTGAGAATGTTACGCCAATTTGGTTAGATAAGGTAATCTTCCATGGAAGTTCTCCATTTGTTTGCGGCTGGTAATTTTATTAAACGTTTGTCCTTAGTTGATGTAAAGCATGACGACATCGCTGGATTCATCATTTAGTTACAAATGCAATCATTTACAATCGTAATCCCACCCAGCTTCATTGTGTTATTTGGAATTTTTGTAGCAGGCAAAGTGATTTCATCTGACAATACAATTGTATTTGTGCATGTATAATAGGGACAAAAATGGCTTTGAATTTCGCCTCCCCTTTGATTTGTCTTTTTTGTGTTAAACAGAAGCCGTTTATTGGAGTGAACTGTCGCTTCAATGTAGGTATTAATGATTCCCATTTCTAATTTCCTTCTGACTTTTACCCGTCTAAATATATGATTGAATTCGCGATCGAAATATGCTAAATCTTGCAGTAAAATTTAAGTATGTAGTTGGAAAGCATTGTTAGCTTAAATAAGAGTTACATCTTCACACAAGACCCAGCTCCCCTGAATATTTTACTACCGTGGCTTTGAATAGTGACGGTAACGTGGCTAGTAATCTAGCCACTAAAATTACCTTGATAGTTTCTCAAATTCTGTAATTTGAATAACTAGCTATTAATGTCATTATGATGTGATCATTAAATTTTCATTACATCATTGCAACATCGATGAATTGTTTTGATTGAGAGGTCAATTCTTGACTATGTGACCTTGTATGAGTGAATCATAAATTCATACGAATGGCAAGGACAACTAGAGAAATATATTTGGGCTCGTTTAACAGTTCCGCGAGTTTTTGTAATGACGTCCGTGTGATGCATTTAATAGATCTTTATCGCGAGACACGACTGCTTGTTTATTCCGAGAAAAATGTAATGTGAAAGATATGATCTTTCAAATATTGCCAGAGAAGTTATGTGATGTTTGTGTAAAACTATGGTAGCACGTGATAAAGTCACTAATTGCTGACGGAATCAAATTAATGGCAGAAATATAATGAAAGTTGAGTGAGCCAGTACTCGTACCCTTCAAGTGTTAATTAAAACGGTTTGCATGATAGGAGACGTGTATACGTTTTTTCATTAATTGTTTATTAATAAAATTAACTCACGTAACACGCTCCATTAACACACAGATTTTGATAGTCGATATTCCCATTTAAATATTTAGTTCAAAAAACGCTGGTGGAGGGAAGATGATGTTCATGTTAAATGAGAGCGATAAGTTGTCTTTCGTCGGTTATAAATTAGGCCAAATATTTAAATAGATTTACTATTATTGCGTAACACAACATCATCTCAATAATTTATTGTGGTCAAGGTCTACCACTTTGTTTAAAAATATTGTTTCGAATTGCAATTCGATGGACAATCGTAAAATATTAAGTCTTTACTTCTTTCTGGTCGTATTACGTAATATTGCCAAGGTTTGGTTATACAATGGGCTATGTAAATGTGCTCTTATTTTTTAAAGAATGTCGAAAGAAAGTCCGTTTGTCCTGTTACTAACGTCAAATGTAACTCTTGTGGTACCCTTGGAAAAGTTTCTTTGACCATTTCCATCATCTTTTACTTAGAATAAAAGTCGTTCTTCGTGATGGTGTTTAAAACATACAAAGAATTTACTATTTTTTATTGAATTAAAACACTAAAATCAACCAAAGTATACCTAGTAGGTAAACTCTGGTTGATACAATTTTGTGTAGGTATTACCTACCCAAAATTGAATACACAGTTAAGAGTACCTACAAAGGATTCAATGCGCGTTATTGACCGTGCTCAATCATAATGTTTCAGTACGGAAAGTGGGTGGGACAATCCATTTAGGCCGGATGGCGACCTGAGTCGGGAGGCGGACGAGATCGTCTCGCTGATCAAGGGCGGCAAGCCGATCACCCCGACCCCGCCCGCGGGCGCCCCGCTGCTGTCCGCGGAAGACGACAAGGCAGAGAAGACGGTTGCTAATAATGTTAACGTGAGTTATTATTATTTATCTATTTATGTATATATATATAAATGAATTGCTGTTCGTTAGTCTCGCTAAAACTCGAGAACGGCTGAACGAATTTATCTTATCTTGGTCTTGAATTATTCGTGGAGGTCTAGGGAAGGTTTAAAAGGTGAGAAAAATTCGAATTGCCGGGTCCACGCGAGCGAAGCCGCGGGCGGAAAGCTAGTTATATTATACATATTAGGTACCTAATTTAAGAGAATGATTGATTCATATCCTAGGATTGTACGCCATAAGCAGACCACAGAGGTCATTTCCATTTATTTGTAACAACCCGTAACCTGTGTTCACAATAAATGTTGATTTGTTTTGTTTTAGTTTTCTTAATGTATAACACTGAATATACTGTGAATTTAATACAAAGTATAGAAAGACATTTTAAACGATAATATGTTTACTTTACAATAGTTCTTATTTTATGAATGTTTGAATCTCTATTTAAATACTAGCTGTGCCCCGCGTTTATCTGTTTTCCGCGTTCCCATAGCATTTGATCAAAATCCTTTTGTATGCCTACGTCATAAAATCTACCTGCATGCCAAATTTCACCAACATCCGTCCAGCGGTTTGGACTGTGCGCTGATAGATCACTCTTTCAGTTAGTCAGTCGCCTTCGGGTTTTATTTATATTATAGAAAAGTTAGAAATAGACCTAATACAAAACAAATTAATTTGAGAGGATGTCAAAATATTCACTATATGAAAAGTCCTTGTATAATCAATTTCACTATAAATTACCTTCCACGAAACGGCTTATCGTTTGTCAATTGAAGTAATTGGCTTTATGGGTCAAACATTAGAATAGTTAATTAAACTCAAAGAATTCGCCGATTATTGGACTGATGCAGAAGGTTGATGAAGATCGCGCGATGCGTTATTTATTAACTATAAATAAGTTCAATGAGATCTTTATGAATATCATTTAGAGTAAATATTTCTGAGATCCTGATCATTTTTGTCTTATATTACATTCGATTGTAAGTGTTACTAACGGATGTGTTGCGTATGGTATTTCAGAAACTATTCTCTTTCCTTTTCATTTATAACGTACTAGCTAATCGGCGCGGCTTCGTTCCCGTAGCAAAATGTTATGTATATAGCATATAAAATATAGCCTATGTTGATCGTGGATGATGAAGCTTTCGAGTGGTGCAAGAATTTTTAAAATCGGTCCACTAGTTTTTGAGCCTATTCATTAAAACCAAACAAATAAATTTTTCCTCTTTATGATATGAATGTAGAAAACGTAACTTAAAATAAAAAATTTAACGTAGCTATTCATAAAAATAAATCGTACTGTCCAAAAAATCACAATACACGAGTCGACTTTTTATTAAATTTAAGAGCGGATGCACAAAAATGGACGGTATGCTTTCTATTCAGGAACTCTCCCAATATGGTCAACATAAGGGCCAATGTCTAGAATATAAAATGAGATTAGGCGGCAGGCGGCGGACAGTTAAAAATAGAATATAAGAATTGAATTATTTTTGACACAAATCCATTGTCCTATACTACTAGTTAAAATATGAAGTATTTACTGTTTTAAGCGGCCCAAATATCACCGCCACAACTTGATGATTTTGATGTTAGAACGTTATTAAAGTATTTTATACAGACTAATTGATATTATAAAGCTTCGTGTGTTTGTTTAAACGCGTTAGTGTGGATAGGCCATTAATCAGAAAACATCGTGGAACAGCTAGTATAGCATAATATATCGAAGAGTTATTTAAAAAAAATACATTAAAAATAATACAATTTCGTATGTATGAAAAAATATGAAAAGAATCAAGTATTTAAGAATTATAGATAAACAAAAGGCAGGTAGAGGCTGAGCCGCGTTCGACTTGATAAATTATTATCTTTATTTATTTATAGAATTTCTAACAAAGAACACAATATACATACATTACTATCTTACATTTACACAATCGTGAAGAAATTTCAACTCGTATATTTCAAGTCTCTATTACCTTTTATTACCTACTTCCTACTTATCCTACTTTTCTATATATGAAAGTTTGGATGATAATATGTTAATTATGCCGCATCTACTGAACGGGTTTTAATGAAATTTCGTACACAAATAGGCTTTTAGGTGGATTTAACGCCAGCTAAGTCGCGGGAAAAGCTAGTTATTTATATGTTTATAATGCTTATAATATAAAGATGACCCGATTGGCGCACTGGATACAGTAATGGTCTATTGCGCCGGAGGATGTGGGTTCGACCCCCACGAGTAGAAAATTATAATGTGATGACCATTGTAATTGAAACAGTAGAAACTGTTTGGATTCTAATTTATCTATAGTATGTATGTATTTACAAAAAGAAAAAACCTTGTTTATGTGGCTATAAGTTATCTAGTTTCCATACTGTCATACTACAAGCCTTGAGACTAGATGGCGTCGTGTTAAACGTCCAGGAATATTTATTTATACATTTCTTTCCATTAACGTGAATCTGACGAATGCACATTTGACAGGCTAGTCCGCCAGCCTCCCCCCAAACGAAAGTGGCGAGCCCGGTGCAGCAGAGCACGCCCAAGGCGATGAACGGCACCAAGAACGGGTCGGCGGTGGGCGAGGTGCGCGCCGGGCCCGTGGAGGTGCAGCGCTCGCCGCCGCAGGAGCCGCTGCAGCCCGAGCACGTCACCATCAAGAAGAAGCCCAAGTGCAAGTGCTGCGTCGTCCAGTAAGCCGCCCGCCGCCCCCGCTCGGCCACACTCGGTGCTCTCATACCCATGTACCCATGTACCCACGACGTCTATGTGTTCATTGTACTCTAAATTTCTTCGCAAGCCCGGCTGTTTCGATGCTTCACTCCGTTTCACATTTCCGCTACGTTAGTACTTGTGAGCGTACAAACTTATTATTATCACTAGTCTGGCCGATACGATTTATATTTTAGAATATGGCTGTCTATTTAATTACTAAATTATTCAAATATTTTAGGGCATGTAATCGTAATTATATTTATGTTGTATGAATCTCAACAAAATTTTCAGATATCAAAACCAGAGTTAGTGAAATAAATGAAAGTATTAAAGAGAAAAACCTATATTTAAATAAATTTACAATATAATAAATTTTTTAAATCCCAATCATTTGGAATATAATGTGAGATATTTAAATATCGTAATTTGAATACACATTTATTTATTTTTTAACTGTTAATAAGTTAAATCTGTGTTGAATAATATTTAAATACATAATTTAAATGTATATTTTTATATGTTTATTTATAAAAAAGTATTAACAGTAAAAATAGTATGATTACATAGTATTGGGACGGTATCAGTGACTGTATCGTCCGAGAATTAAGACCATTTTTAGGAGAGGTGTTTGAAGCAAGCTGTAAACTTGTACGATGACTCTCCTATTATACCCGATATGGAACTGTAGTACTGGCTGGTAATTAGCGGGGCTAAATCTAAATAAACCCCGAAAATTTTAAAAATATTCATAACTTTCTACCTGCCAGGTCTACAGTTCCATGTCGGGGTATAATAGGATAAGCATCAGACAAGTTTTCAGTTCGCCTCAAACACGTCTCCAAAAAAAGTTCCCAGCTCTCGGAATAGTACTAGATTAACAAAACTAAATTACGTGTCATTATAATAGCTGTTCGTATCCATGGCTATAAAGGTTGTATCGGAAGCGACGCGGGCGCGGCGAGCGCGGCACGAGGATTGTCAATTTTATAAAACGTACAGATAGGCGATAAAGACTGTTTATGATTATTTACAAGGACTTACCGCCTTTATAGCGAGTGGAGTTGCTTATAAAATAAATCTTATGCTATAATTGTTAGACATCACATTACCGTAGATACCGTTTAATGCCCGGTTCCTATAAACGACGGGACGTCATAGTATAATATAAACGAATGGTTTCCATAACGGGCGGTTCTAATCATTATAGAAACGCTTTTGACATACGTCTAGTAGGATATTATACTGTCTGTAAGTAAAACGACTCGTTTTATTTTTATAGGAACTGGGCATAAGTGAATCACGCTTGCGTCCAGTAGTACGTACTCTCATCTGATATTCGACGAGCGAACACCGTCACTGATCAGTTTACTGTCTGTGTAGATTATTAGCGCTCTATTATAATTA
>LQNK01002524.1:0-30411 GCA_001586405.1 Phoebis sennae | reverse complement strand
ACATTACCGTAGACCCGTTTAATGCCCGGTTCCTATAAACGACGGGACGTCATAGTATAATACAAACGAATGGTTTCCATAACGGGCGGTTCTAATCAACCAATCAGAACCAAGTTTTGGTAGTTATGTTAACGTCACGTTCATTATAGAAACGCTTTTGACATACGTCTAGTAGGATATTATACTGTCTGTAAGTAAAACGACTCGTTTTATTTTTATAGGAACTGGGCATAAGTGAATCACGCTTGCGTCCAGTAGTATGTACTCTCATCTGATATTCGACGAGCGAACACCGTCACTGATCAGTTTACTGTCTGTGTAGATTATTAGCGTTCTATTATAATTACTTGTAACTACTATTCATTTATTTTGTTGTAATCGAAGTGGCAAAGTAATGGTGCTTGTATACGCCGAGTATTTGCTGGTGACATTGTCTAACGTTACAAAGTGTGATTGCATTTCGCGAAAGTATTCATATTTTACATAAAATAACGATAATTCTTTTTTAGAAAATAATAAATAGCTCATAAAAATACAAACTATTTTTAAAGCATTTCTCTGTATCTATATCATTGTGTGCATACTAGACAATGAAACCAAACTTTGCTGCGTATGTCTGCGAGCTAGTTTCGTTATTTGATATTATCAATTATTAAAGTTAATACAATATATTGTTTCAAGGCGAATATACAATAGTAGTATTTATTTGATATCTTGATAGAAGTGATCGGAAAAGATGTGAAATGCGAAAATTGTATTGAGATTAGACATGTCCTTCGAACGGAATAGTTCCCTTAAGTAGATAGGTAAATAGAAAGGTAAATTAAGATATAATTATCCAGGTTATTTGTTATTGATGGTTATTTAAAATTAAATTATTTTGATTTTTATCAATAGATTTTGTTTTTAGGTGTAAGCGCAATGAAAACAGAGCATATTAATGTTTTCTTTTTAGTTTTGGTACTGATTAGATTGTTTGTATACTGATTATTGAGCGAGGAAGCGATATGAGAAGTTTTAAATCGAAACAAGATTGTTTTAGTTCATGACTGCTATACTGCTTTTAAATGTTGCAATTTTAAACATTTTCAATGGTACTAAATTATTTACATATAAACCTGTTCAATCATAAGTATCCACGTGTAATATTTCTGTGTTAGGTTTAGGGAGAATATAACAGATTGGCTAATAAGATTCATATCACATTTTATGATCATAACTTCAGGGATCAAGCAAGCTTCTCGCTACTTCATCCTGATAAAATAATAAATCCTTCGGCTTTATTTTTTTTATTAATATTTTTATTACTATACTGATTGTTAAATTTGTTTCCATTTTTCTAACAATTATTTCGGTGCGTTCACTTCGGCACAAACTTTGTAATTGTAGTTTCTTGATATGGTTAATGGGAGTTTTTTTTAATTATGTTCATTATTGATTCGAGGTATTTTAAATTGTAAAAATATTTAATGAACATAATAATTATGTGATATTTCATCCACCATATTTTCAGATGTTTGACTCCCATTGATTATTATTATTAAATGCATACCACAAAAACGTTGAACCTTATCTAAATACGGGTCCTCTTTGACTGTTCTATTTTCGTGTAATAATCGCTTAGGTTACTTGCCTTCTGTGGAAGAGACCCGTCTTGAAAATACAGGTATTTGTTTACAAAGAAGTACACAAGAGTATTCGGCTTATCTCTATTATTTTCTAGAAGATTCGATGGACCCAATGTTGATATGTTCCTTAATAAAGTTTTTTATTTGCAGGTAAAATACTGTCATTAAGGTTCTATATTGTATAAAAATATGTTCTTCATTTGCTACGGTACTTTATTTTGAATGAGTAAATTCATTAATTTTTCAATTTAGTAATAAGAGCAAGTATATTCTTGTTTCCAATATAAAATAGTTGTATGTATGTATGGAAAATATAAAATGACATTATATTTGTATAAAATATTTACTTTCTATTATGATTGTCTATCAATGAATATGTACAAAACGATTAATTGTAATTTTTATTTATATTAAATCTTTAAAGCCGTAAATACCTATTTTTTATTAATAACTTCCTCATTCCTGATATCTATATAGAACATGAATTATAAAAAAAAAATGATTTTAACTTTAGGATAAGATGTTTATAGATTGATTTCAATTATAAATAATAGGTCCCGAATTCATCAACACGATTTTAATTAAATCCAAGTATAATAACAAAACCTTACTTTATTATTAGCAATATAAATTCGTTTCAAAGTGACACGTAAACAGTATATTAAACTAGATTTCACAAACACCACTGATAACATTATTGTCAAAGTGTAAATTAATGAATAATTATACAAGGTGATCTTAATTATTCATTTGATCATGATTTCATTGGACCATATTTTTAGGGATACTATATAATATAGCTTAATTTGCTAAGAAATAAATTTAAAGTGAACAAAATAATTTTTCATCTTATAAGTAGGCTCTAAAATTATTTTCAAATACGTATATTAAATATTTTATTTTATACGTACAATAAAACTGCACATTAGCCAATATAACTACAATGACACTGGTATTACAACATTCTGTACAGGGAAATCAGTTACACAATAATTTCGCAGGTCTATATTACACATCTATATTTCGTTTTAATAGATTTATCTTTTTTGATACACAATATACATAGTACGAATTATTTATTAAAAATCTTATAAATGTTAGTAGCTCTAGGAAAATAAAAAAAAAATACGTTACTATAGTCAGTATCGGTAATATGTATAATAGTCCTGGGAATTTGGGTTTAAAGTTTTACAAAAACTACAAATCTAGTTTGAAATGGGTCATGAGAAAATATATATCTGACTGATCATTATTAAGATATATAAAAATAATAAGTGACAATTATATAAACCATCATCTATGATTATCTCAAAAGTTTTATGCACTGAGTAATATTAAAATCTTAGATATTGATGTGTCAATGAACAACTCATAATCTACATTCAAATGCTACTTTACTACAAAACATTTTTTTTTACAAAACATTTAATTATCTGAAATTATTAATTGACATTTGCTACGAAAAACAATGTATGTGTATGAGAATTAAATGATTGATAAAAAAAAATTAATCTTTATGAGTATCCATGTACATAATCATGATTTTCCACTTTGGCATTTTTAAACAAACAACTGGTTTAAACAAAAATAAACATACAGCCGAAGTCGGTTATAAATCTAATCAAATGAATTGAAAATACATTTCTTATATCTATGGCACTGTAAATTTAAAGATTCAGGTATACGTTTTTACTGTAAAAAAATCAAATTAACAAGAAATATATATGTAAATTACGTATTAAACAGAAATAAAACTATATGAAAGAAAAATAAAGAATAAAATAAGAGATTCTTATGCTATTTCTGACAGGATTGTGTGGATAATGTCTAAGATTAACTTTAAAAAATAATCCAAAATAATGTCATGTTAAAAAAATATATCTAATAATATTTATTATTAAAATATAAATTTGAATTTAAATAACGGCTTAATCTGCTTAGGGTAACTTAATATAGAAATGCAAAGGGGATCTCTAGTTTCTTCATAGAGTAGTTATCTTATTATTTTCTTGATGAAATATGAATGTTAACGATTTGTATATTGCTCTGAACTACGTTTTTATTAGTGTTCATGAGGAATATTTTACAGACCACTACTAAAACTCAATGAAGAAACTGCATTATATATGTAAATTGTAACCATTCATCACAAGAACAAAATGTAAGATTATTTGATTAAGACCAATTGCAGAATGAAAAATGTGGAAATGAAACTTTTCATTTCGTTATACATTTTGACAAGGACCTAGAATCTTCATTGAATTTTACAGCGTTTACAGTTTTGAGCAATACTGAAATAATGGCGACTAAAAATATGATGCCTTTATTATTTTTAATATTTTATAATTTCAAAAATATGGTCTTTACTAAATAGTAAATACATGATGTTTCAGTCAATTTAGAACCATGTGGAATTAAATAAAGAAATAAAATATTATGTACTAATTTACTCAAGGGTTTTAACTTTTAATTACGAAAAAAATGACATAAGCAAACTAATTTTGAGAATTTTTTTGAGATCTTGATTATTATTGTACCGAATGTACCAATATGACAATACCGAATGTACCAGAAAAAATGTCATAATTTTATACTACTATTGGTACTCATTTTGACTACACATATATTGAATTAAGGTTTCTTCCTAATTGTTTTACATCCATTATATAAGAGAACACACAAATGACATCCAAATAAGTTTGATACATTATATTTTGTTATTCGGGTCTACACTGGATATGTATGTACTTTGACCACTAGACTAAGACGAAATAGTTTTCTTTTTAATCTCCTACACAATTTCTTATGAATGGATTCATTACATGTAAACATAAGTATGGCCATTCTCGAACGTTCTTCCATGGATACGATAATAAAAACGAATTAAAGGAAAATATTTATAATATAGTAAAATCAGTCAATATACAGAGTTCCCAGTATAAATTCTAATCGTGGGTAATTTGGACGGCTTTGTTCAAAATAAGCGAGACATCCATGGGTGGAAAGTTTTGTAGGAGCTTGACGTTTGACGCAAAATCGCCGCTGAGAATATTTTCCCTTACTAATCTGAAAAATAAAATGTTTGTTTCTTTATTGTGTAACTAGTATACTACAGTCTACATCCTACTCCCTCCTCATATTATAAATGCGAAAGCTTGTGAATATGGATGGATGTATGTTTATTACTGACGAAAAAACTACAGAAAGGATTATGATAAAACTTGGTATAGATATAGGTCAGAATAACACATAGGCCAGTTTAGAATCAGAAGGTTAAGCGTGTGAAACTGCGAAGCGTAGCTTGTTATAAATAAGTATAATTATGTTTTAGCGAAATTTTTTTTTTAATTTAAATAGTCATAAAACACTAGTATTATCACTTATGGAAATATTAAATTTTCCTTTACAATTACATTGAAATAATCAAATATCTACGTATTACTTAAGTACAATAAAAAAAATACTTACAAAATCATGGCACAGCAGATATTGATGAGAAAATTAAACCGATTGGGGTCCGCAAAGAGTGAGTCCCAAATGCGCTCCACATCAGGCAATGAGAATTCTTGACACAACAGTAGGGTAAGCCATCTGTAAACAATGTATGGGATACAATTACTTACTTGAAATAATGATTATTTAATTACGCAATATACAAGGTGTGGCGAAAAGAGTGGATAATATAGTGATAGTGGCAACTGCAGATAGAGGACTTTATGAAGGTTCAGATTGATATATTTTATGCTCAGTAAAAGCCCCTCTTTTGAAGATATTCAATATTATTGTGAATGACTAATGAAGTATATAAATTTACAATTTAGAAACTATTTATTAGAAATAGATAATCAGAAACAAGTTATAAGGAATTAGTGTTTTTAGGAAGACATTGAAAAACTAAGTATCAATTTTTTTTCCACTTTTATTATTCAACCGGTTCCTTATGTATCCTGCATATATTAAATTAATCAATAATCAATACTGGAAATTGTACACAGACAGCCTAATATATAATACTTTTTATTGATCTATAGACGTCAAAGTGAAGTAAGAGTCACGGGCAGATATGAATATAAGAATAATTAGAACATTTACTGTTTTTCCTTCCGTAGACCTAAACTGATTTTTTTTAGTCGTAGTTTTGCTGTTGTTAAGTTATCACTACGACCCAAGATCACCTTTACCTTACCCATTACTTTTAAGCCGACTTCCCAACAAAAAACCGAGGAGGTTATCAATTCGGGGCGTATTTTTTTAAATATATCTCATGTTTGTGTGCATTAGCAACAGCCTTCTGAAAAAAATGTGGCCAAACGTTCACCTAATTAGCATAAAATAAAGAAGTAATTATGTAAATGTAAATGACGTTCTAAAAGCACTTCTAAGGAGGCCTATTAGGAAAATACACGTTTTGACTTTGAATAAATAAAGCATTTCATTTCATTTGTAAGATTATTTTTTGGGTACATATTTGAGGCAGGCTGAAATCTCGTCTACTGTCTCCTATGATACCGACAAGGAGCCTCAGACCTGGCTGGTGAGGAGCGGGGCTAAACCTAATAAACCCCGTAAATTTAAAGAATTTTTTTTTTATAAAAATCTAGTCACACCCCGCCGTTTTGCCCGCGTAACTTCTGATCCAGTGGGAATTCCGACATTAGAAATGATTATACATCAGACGTTAAAAGAAATAAACATCTGTGAAAACTGCATTTGAATCAGATTAGACTTAGTTTTTATTTGAAGCGCGTACAAACATAAAGACAGACAGAGAGACAATATCTAACCACATATTTGGGATTTATGTTGTAGTAACACTAATTATTTTTCAAATATCTTTAATGTACACAATTTTCATTTCTACAGTTTTATTATCTTTACTAATATATAGTACAAAGAGGAAAGATTTTTTTGTTTGTCAAATCTTTCCTCTTTATAAATCTAAAACTACGGGACCGAATTCGATGAAATTTTGTACAGAAGATTAAAACCCGAGAAAAGAGGATACGACGTAGAAAAAGGGGGACATAGGAAGGACGGTAGATATCCGTTGAAACCGCGGAGCTAACCTAGTGTATAGCTGTAGAACAACAATTACACCTGCAACCACAATCCTGAAACTGTTATCTAGCTATATTCGGACAACAATTACACCTGTAACCATAATCGTAAATTAGTGATAAGGCCGCGTTTTACACTGTTTTTGTTTTAAGTTATTTTAAGTTTGTGTTTTTTTGTATATATATATATGGTGTAATAGAGTTTAAATAAATATTAATTAATATTAATATTCCAAGACATTAAACACAACGCTACCTACTCCCAAACTAAGCAAAGCTTGTACTATGGATACTAGATGACCGATAGACATACTTAAACATACTTTTTTTAAATACATATATACTATAGATAAATTAACACCCAGACAGTAGAAAATTCAAATCACATAATAATTTTCTGCTCCGAATCGAACCCACACCCTCCGGCGCGATAGACCATTCCTGAACCACTGCGCCAATCGGGTCGTCAGTTCATCTCACCTGAAGCTGTAGTACTGCGGCCGGAGCTCCTGCCTCTCGAGGCGGTCCCACACGGTGCGGTCGGTGCGCTTCACGCACTCGCTCAGCCTCGACATCATGTAGTTGATGCCGCTCTCCGTCTCGTCCAGCGTGCGGATGAAGAAGTCCCGGATCTCCGCCATCAGATTCGTGAAGCAGAAGAAGCAGTCCGCCTCGGCGTGCTCTAGAATTCAGATCAATTAAATGCCTATGGTCTATGGACAACAGGCACAAGAGGCACGCTCCATTCGATGTCTTGCACAAGAGGCACGCTCATGAGGCACTTTTTATTAAATCATTTTCTGAGTGGAATGGTGTACCCGAGGGTGATAACGGCACCCGCTTTGAATAGTTTCAAAAATAAACTGGACTTATTCTTCAAATCGCAAAATACACTCAGCTTTCAGCTCAGCTATCAGCTTTTTAGCTGCTAGTGTGCTTAAATATCATAATAATACAATCGCTCGGGGTTTGTACGTAAAATATTTTTCAATTAAAAAAAAATTCAATTCATTCGCAGAGCTTGCCTTACATCTAATACAAATAACAAAATTTTAAAAATAAGGAACATTGCAATTTGCAGCACGGTATGGCTGTTGATTTCCTTCATACCCCTCACCTACCCCATAAAACGTTAACGATCCTATATACGGTTCCTATAAACGATGGAACATCATAATATAACAGTCACGAATCAACCAATCGGAACCAAGTTTTGGTAGTTATGTTAAGGCCACGTTTATTGTAGACTTAGACGCTTTAGACTTATGCCTTGTAGGGTACTGTCCATAAGTATAACAACTCATTTTATTTTTATAGGAACGGAGCATTAGAAGGAAGCAGAATTTGACGCACTTCGATACTCTATGTCCAGGTCCATAGCAAAGGTGTGGTATATGGGGCTGATGATCTCATTTATATCTCTGACATACCTCTGGCCTGATATAAGAGTAAACCATACTTAGAAAGCAACATTCAACTCAGGTACTCTATGTCCGGGTCCATAGCGAATATGATTAAACTTATATTTAAATAGAAGCACAATTTAACTCACTTCGATACTCTATATCCAGGTCCATAGCAAAGGTGTGGTATAACATTTTACTTATATCTAGAAAGAAGCAGAATTTGACTCACTTCGATACTCTATATCAGGGTCCATAGCGAAGGTGTGGTATATGGGGCCGATGATCTCGTTCATGCCCTGCACGTATCCCTGGCCCGGGTTCAGCTTCGCGTACAGGAACAGCATCCGTTCCACAACCTCCCAGTGTGCTTCGCATCCTTCGTTCAGCGGCGCGTAGTCACCGCTGGTCAAACTTTCCGAACGACGTATTTCGTTGCTCAGCTGAAACAAATTTTCACTTTTATTATAAACTAGCTGTTCCGCGCGGCTTGGCTACCAAAGCATAATGTTATATGTGGATAATGTAGATTTTTAAAGGTGAAATAATTTTTAAAATCGGTCCAGTAGTTTTAGAGCCTATTCATTACAACCCAACAAGCAAACAAATACAGTTTTCCTCTTTATAATATTAGTGTAGATGTGGTTTGTGTACAATTTTAAATAAGATTATGTATTTCAATACATTAGAAAACTCAAATGAAAGGATCATCATTGAGAGATGCTAAAATATCATATGGTTCCATTTTGCCATATTAACAGTGACAGCATGACATTTAAGAGCTCCCTAAAACTATTTAAATTACTCTGTTTTTTATTGCCTATCAATATGAACACTAAATTAAAAGCAATATATGTATTTTATTATTGCAAGATTCTATAACCTACCTTTGCAACTCCAAGCCCTCTCCTTTCCAATGTAGAATAGTTTAATACCGACTGCTCCACACGTTTATGTAAACGCTTCACGCCATTACTGTTAACTATCTGCAGAAAATATAAACATTTGGTACATTGCAACACAAAAAGTATTAAAGTATCAAAAATTCTGTACCCACTGAAGTGAAAAATTATGGCTTTTAAAGTTTTATGTTTATGTTTTATAATTTATGAAATAGAGTTTCTTTTGTATATAGATATTTAAAATGAAAATCTGTTAACATTTTACACAAATAAATTTTGTGTTACCCTTAAAAGATGTGTCCCAAAGTATGAAGATAAAATGTTGAATTAATGAAGGAGATTTGGGTAGCTCTCTTCGTGACAGATTTGTGCAACAACTGTATGTATTCTTTATTGTGGTGTAGTCCCTATTTAACTTGAGAAATAAAAATTATCAGTAAAAGAAAACTTACCTCTAAGCAAGGGAATTCAGTGGCAGATTGAAAGAAGGATATTTCTGGGCAGAGTCGTCTCACATCTTTATCAATTTGCAGCAGAACTTCATTATCTTTAAAATAGTTGCTCCAAGAACTTCCAGGACTTATGCTTAATGGATGATCTGTTGGTCCACCTGGAGACACTATTATTTCCTCTGAAATTTTTATTATTGTAAATATAACTATATAGAATAACCCTTACTCCTTACTTTACTAATATTATATTACTAATATAAATGGGAAGGTCTAAGGAACTATGTCGGTCTGCATGATGCATGCGGTCTCTCTTTCATACCTTAATCACTGAATCAATTTGGATGAAATTTTGTACAAAGATAATTTGTAATATAAAATAAGAAAAAATATATTTGTTTAAAAGAAAGGATGTAAAAAGGGGGAAAGAAAGTATGTCACTGGTGAAAAATAAAATTCTTTATCTTTAAAACTTACACTACAAAGTATCTATAATAAAAAATCTTTTCAAAATCACTTACCAATAAACTGTTTATATAACTGTCTTTTTTTAAGAAGTACTGATTCCCAAGAATTCTTTTCAGGTGGAATGTAATGAAGTAAAATTTTCCAAACCAGAGATCGCAGACCCTTTTCATCTGGTACACCTGTATGGATTGTTTATTAGAATAATGAATTACAATCTTTAAACAATTAAAAGAATTAAGACTTTCATATACTAAAAAAATTATTTATATTTAATTACCATTAAATGCTAATTTTTGAAGGGTACTTATGTCTACTTCATCTTTATCTAGAAGATCATTGAATGCTTGGATTCTGTAAAAGAAAATGTATTATATTTATATCTTTTGACATTACATTAAATAACATATTATCTATACAACTATAAACCTTAAGAGTTTGCTTAAACGCACTAATCTTGGCATGACCACAAAATTATATTTGCAAATATCATTACAAAGTCTACACCAAATATAAAAAAAGTTATATTCTGCAATTAATTTCTGCACCAGTGTCAATTTACACATTTATGAAATAATATTGGATATATATAGATAAATAAGTTATTTTTGTAAGAAGAAATGCTTAAATAAGTTATCAAATAAAAAAAATTAGAACTCGTTTCACCAGACTAGTATTAATGTGATACTATTTACATATATTTCCATCAAACTCGTTCACAGATTTAAGGTCATATTAAGTACTTTTCTTTTTAGAACATACGTGTATTTCTCATGCAGTAAAGCAAAAATAATTTGATAACGTGGTAACACCCTCCCCATTCGTATTTGATTAAAATATAGGACTCAAAGTGTTAAATTACCTATCGATATCATGTTTAAACAATTAGTTATATTATTATTACCTTGCTTTGTATAAGCTCATCGTGATGTATATTTTAAATAAACAAGGAGTTTTCAGCTTTCTTCAGTATTCACATAAGTTACGAAAACATTTTAAAACGGTAAGCAAAAATTAAAACAAGTAAGCAATACGAAGCCAGAATTTAATAAACACCTCCAAATCCCAAGATCAACTACGTCTTGTCATATGTCAAGTGTCATTTTTGACTTTTTGACAGACAAATAAGATGAACATACTGTGATTATAAATTAATTTTTAAAAGTTTCAATGAATATTTTCTTTAAATAAAACTCTTTCAGTTATAATGCACATTGAAAGAAAATTTCCTACAGATGTACAGAACTTGTAATTTAAAGTAGGAAGATTATATATAATAATATCAATGCCCTCTATTGTTTACCTGCGTTATTATTATTCTTATGGTATCTTCTCTAAGCTCAGTGATTTTGAACATCCTGGGATGTAGGTATCAATGACGATAATAGATGGCTATCAAGTATCAACCAAAGAAATTTCACGTTTTCTCAAAAAATTCTAAGATTTGAATCGCTTAATTTGCGATCTTAAGTCATAAATGCATTTTAGGGGAACAATAATTAAAGTGTTTTAATTATTAACATTTACTAAAAACAAATTGGTTACTTTGTGCTGGACCCTTTCCTGCAATTAGCCATTTGCTCGATCCAGAAGATATACGTAGGTGAAACTGTGGAGCCCAATTGTTTTTTTATATTTGAAACACAAAAATAAGTTTTCTTATTAGATATAATCCAATGTGGAAGGTAGATATGCAGTGGGAGTATTTTATAGCAAACTACAAAATGAACCAGAAAAGTTGTCGAAATACTTTCGTATGAGTTTTCATGATGACATTCGATTATTTGCTATCATAAACAGTAAACGTATCTCATAAACAGTATCAAAAAATAAGATACATTACACTGTTTCAACGGGCTCTGCACACTCTGAGGCAGTTGGATACAAAGTATTATTATGTTAGTAAAGTGTTATTATTTTACTTGTTGATTTAAAATCTTATTTACCTTATTTACATACCAGTATAATATATGTAAAGGCATTAATATGCCTATAGATATAATTTAATACACCACTATTATATTAAGAAACGTCATAGAAATACATCATCGATTAGAAATCAGATTTATTTTTGTGCTGGTCGAATATAAATAAAAAGCTTTGTTATGCATATGTATAAATATATTCAATTGCGAAAGTATAAACGTAAAAACATTTAAAATAAATCAATCGAAATAAATAAGAGCAAGATCTATCATAAACACTATTATACTTAACGACGATAGCATAGCCATATTCACGCTTTGATTTTTCTTGAAATCATATACTTTATAGTATTCTACGACTGCTAATATAACACATAAAATGTTTAATATCAAGCCCACTGTGAGAAATGACGATTCTATGAACCTATTTGACGGAATATTTAACCCAGCCTCCAGTAATAAGCCCATAATAATGACACTGTAGCTTCCGTATACTCCTAAGGTAATAAAATGTCCAGTTGATGATAGGTTATTGCATTCAGAATTGAAGAAAAATCCGAGCACCATCAATACTAAAACAATGCTTCGTAAAGACATCTGAACCACTTTGTTTGACATTGTTGTTTTGAATTCGATAAAAGTAGTTAAAAACCTAACATGTTATCAAGTTTTAAATTATGAACTTCTGATATTTGAATTGTTTATTGTATTGTAGGTAATAGTAATTGTTCTCTTCTTCTTCTCTATAAATGAATGGCTGCCTTCCCAGAGGCGATGGATTTTGCTAGTATCAAGTAGTCGTGAAGTATTGCAAAATAATGTTTGTTCATTGAATTTTTACTTTCTTTGACGATGACGAATTGACGAAATGCCGATGTCATTGGAATCGTTGTTTATTGTTTGTCATGACAAGAGTGAAAAATAGAAATTCTGTCTATGAGTAAAGAGGATTAACCATTGCATTTTTGACGTTTTTCGTCATTGCAATTTGCGTTAATGCATTTATGATTGACAGAAAATATTTTATGAGCTTTTACGTTGGTTTCTAATTTGTAACAATATTATTACTTATGTTTATTACTGTGACAATTTTGATTTCTTTTATTTGGAGTGTTAGTGCTGTGGAATCTAACAATGTTTCTATTAAGATATACGATTACTGTAATCATCCCGATTGTTCAATGAAGAACCAACACACTATGTGTGTCGCGAAAAATAAACAAAGTTCAAGATTATTCGCTTCCGGTATGACAATGTGGACCAGATATCAAATACTTTTACTGCACAACCGACATAGGGACAATATAGCAATGGGTCTGGAGCCGGGACAACCGCCAGCCGCCAACATGCGTAAAATGTACTGGGATTATGAACTTGAAGAAATGGCAGAAATTTGGGCTCGACAGTGTCAGAAGAGGCATGATGAGTGCAGGAATACTATACGATTTAATGTCTTGCAAAATGTAGATGTTAGGCCAGTGGTACCTCGCGTAACTGAAGCTCAGTTATTAGCAGATTCGGTCGGGGCGTGGTTTTCAGGTTCCAGAACACTTCACCCTGACGATGTGTGGTCATTCAGGCTTAGCAACTGCAGTGCTCCAGGAGGTTGTAATGCACATTGGTATTCAACTGCGGCGTGGGCCTCGACTTGGAGGTTGGGATGTTCTCAAGCACTTTGCACTGCGAAGAAAAGATCGTGTGTCCATTTTAGAAAACGGAGAACAGCACCGACTACCACCGAAGGGGCTTCAATTACTCGTACTTCAACAACAAGTGAAAATTTACTTCGCAGAACTAAATTTACGCCGGTCAGGTCGACGAAGTTTCAAGACTTCAATATTTCAAACAACGTTGCCGTAAAAGAGTCTCCATTACATAGAGGAATGTTTGAAATGGAAGTGAAAGAGAAGAAACGTGAAGAACCTCAAATACTCGCGTTCACTGTTTGTAATTACGGACCCGCGGGTAATATAGAAGGGTTCCCTATTTACGAAGTGGGAACAACTTGTAGCAATTGTCCACAAGGTACACATTGCAGTGATCGAATGCATAGAGGTTTATGTATTGTGTCTGGTGATCCCGAAGGCAAAAAAGGAAATTAAACACTGTCTATCTATACGCCATTTATATATAAGTTATTTTGAATTATTTTAATAAAGATTTCGAAATACAAAAATTGGTATCATTAATATTGAGTTTATTAATTCAATACAAAACCGTACGCCCGGCCTGTACAAAAAAATAAATCATTTTCATGGAAATAATTAAATTGATGTAATATTTGATAATATCATGATTAATCTGTAATCCGAACAATTACTGCAGGTGTTGCTGATGGCGTATAATAGGTCAGGATGCATATTGAAGATCGAATTAACTATGCTTTGGGACAAATTGAATTGGACAAATTCCGGTAAATTGAGATACTGCATCTACACGATTCCACATAATACCGTGCGGTAACGGTCATTGAGAATAGTAGATTTGTTACACGGTTTGCACATAGTGAACTAATACGCTTAACGGACACTATACTCGTGCTTTCATATAAATCGACAATCATGCTCTTTATATCCCTTCTCTATAAAAGTATGAGTTTGTATGGAGATGATATTAAAAAATGTTTTTAAGATATTCTGACAAAAAAATCTCTTTGTCCAACAAAGAAATCTCTTTGTTGAAACAGTCCAGAGTCAAGAAGTTGGCTATGTTGCGGTTGGTAAATGAGGGGGTGTTCCGGGAAGACCACGACGAGGAGGAGCGCAGGATGGACATAGCTCCTTCCATCCTGCTCTCGCGGAGGGGCCGCGAAAAGCGGCCGACACCGGCGCGGGGGGTTCGCGGAAGAATGCTACGGCGTGCCCGTGAGCCCTCCACAAGGTGTGTGAAGGAACATCGAGGGGTTTTAGTCGGTGCAAGTCCGACATAACCCGGTCGTTTCCCCAGACGGCCGGGTATGCACATAAAGGTATTATAATAGGTCATGGGTCCGATCCACGGAATAGAAAAAACAAGTGGAAGTGCCCTGCCGCTCTAGCCTGCGACTTTTAACTTTGTACTATTGTACAACATCGGTCCAGTCGCTATTCGCTACTTGATGTGACATAACGTCCCGACTTCAGATATAATATATTGAAATCAGGCGTTATTCCGCAATTATAAATTGTAAAAACGATCCAGCATAATAAATAAGTCTCATGGCGATGTATCTTATTACCGGCAAATATAAAAGTTTGTTTTAATACAATAAAATGTAAATTATTGTGAAAATCATAAATTCGTATATTTTTTCAAATTAAAAAATACCTTATGCTGTTGACTTAAAGTACATAATTGACTTTAATACCTACCTAAATCAAACGATATAAGTTCTAGAAGAATCGATGAGGGATGTGACAAATTTGTTGATATCGATAAATAAGTGAAATTAATAATGTAAAAACAATGCTTGAATTTAATACTATCAGCTAAAAGAGTATTGAACTCGCATACGAAGAATTTTAAACCATCGTATAAAATGTAACACTGCAAACCACAAAAACAAATTGAAAATAAGTAGTATTAAAATATATATTAATTTATAATACAAATTAATTAAGGAATCAGTTAGGACGACTTCCTCCTCTTGGAGTTCTTAAATTTATGTTTAATTATTTTTCGGTTATAGTGGAAATTTAACTAATATCGACATGTAATTATTGATACGATCAATCACTGGGTGAGTAGCAAAATTACAACTGAGTGTCAAACGGTTGTACCGTAAATATAACATTTATTTAAAAGGTGTTAAAGATCAAAATTTAATTAATTTATAATATTGCCCTCTAGCGATGAATAGTTTTACCTTTTTTCTAGGTGGAAAATTGATTCATCAGATAAACTAATTACTACCTTACTGCCATAAAAAAAGACTTCATTTTAAATAACAATAAATACGATTTTAAACCGAAATGTTTTTTGTCAATTTTTGACATTGCTTCTTTTGTATGCATTGTACGATTTAATTTGTCAATGTGTGAGTTTGGCGACATTGGTTCTCATACTAAAGAAGCACTAGGGCACTTCCACTTGTTTTTTCTATTCCGTGGTCCGATCTCTCGACGATGTATCGGTTTGCCATCCCATATGCCATCCTATGAGAGTAAAGAGGGACTGCACTTCTGCACTATAAATTATAATATCACCCGCACAGCTGGCTAGTAGAGATAGGCCACCATAAAATCAGTCAGGGTAACTAATAAATAAACAAATGAGTTAGGTTTGTAACTTATGAATAGAGTAAGGTCCAATATCCAAGTACCTATATTAGAACACAAATAAACAAGTTCATTTCGTTTCTATACTGAGTTTTATTAGCTGTTATAATATATTTTTAATACATTAAAATTTTTAACAACGTCCTGAACCCGCTATAAGCTTCGCTCAGAAATAACAAACCGGGAATATCCAGGACTGTTATCAACGCTTACTCCAACTTCGTTATTGCACTCGAAATTGTATTTTACCAATATCTGAGATTGGCGGGAGAATTTTGTAAGCGAGCTGACTGAAATGCTTGCTTCATGATACCCACTGTCATAACACTATTTGCAGTATGCTTTCGAATGGATGTAGAATATTTTGTCACTTGCATTGAATATCTGATGTTCGTGACAAACATTTCTTACAATTTAGAAGTTTTGGCGTAGTAGGACGTAAGTTCCCAGTATTATGTAACAAATAATTTTTCATATGATTCTATAATAGATACAATTTACTTGATATTATTGTAATACAATGTTTAGTCCAATTATTAATATTATCTTATTGTGCGTACTATATTATAATATTACTTTAGTATGAATAAAAAGAAAATAAAAATATATAAAAACTCTTCCGTATATCGTTAATTGTTTACTAAAAAAAATAGAAAAATCAGTTTGGCAGTTTTATTTGTTTATAAAATCGTTCCTATATAATTTATTGGAATAGCAGCGTATTTTGCTTACTAGAATATTACAAACGATTGTGTTGATATATTTTATACGTTTAATATTATAATTTTTAAACATGCTGTCTGCAGCGAAGGTTCGCATCCATGGGATGCAAGATGAAAACTGGGTGATAAAAGACAAAATCAATCAATACAGAGGCCTAATCAAATTATACGGTAAGTATCATTCAGTATTGAATAATATGTAGGTACTCTATAATCAAATGCATAAGTACGTAATGTTATAATTGCGAAGTTATATATTTTATGATATGACGCCAAAACTAGGGATAGATTTTGATGATTTTCCGTTTAGAAATAGATAAGCTTGGATGCTTTTATATGTTTTATAGGCAGTCATAAGCTTCATAAATTTGCAAGAATAAAACTTGAAGAGGTCCTTACACACATTGTCCCGGGAACCAATTTGTATCTCCATTATAGCGTTGTTAAATATGAATAATGATATTTTGTTATCCCAATGTTATAAAATTCTACAATAGAACTATATTAAATTGGACATTTTTTTTATTTTTTCTAAAATTTTAGACATTCAAATGTATGTAAGGTGTATGGTATATTATTATTAAACCATTTAATAGCGCAGCGCTCTTAACATCAAAAACAGCAATTCAATTAAAGATTACTATTAGCATAAGTTCAGTTTGTGAGTAAAATAGCGCGTGGAACAGATAAACGCTCCTAACATCAAATACAAGATTCTAATTACCATTTAAATCCATAAAGTTGCGACGCATATATTTTATGTTACTCAGAACGCGATCGCATAATCCATGAGGGTGACTTGGCGAAACAGAAGAAGCGGTACTGCCGCGACATCAGGCAGCTACGCAAAGACATCACAACGAAACGTGAGGAGCTGGGCGTCGCGGTGTACGGGGACAAGCAGTTCTTGAGAAACGCCTTCCAAGAACACAGGCGGTTGCAACTCACGTATATGAACAGTCAGGCTGATGTTAGTGTGTTTATATGAATTATAAATGGGATGAAAAATAATTACTTCTACAAGAATTACTAAAAAGTTCATATGTAGATCAATTATTATAATAGATATAGTATTTTAGTAAACACCCTATGGGAAAAGAAAAAAATATTTATATTTAAATCTCTATATCGATGATAAATTTTTGTCCTTTTTAGATTTGACCACAAAAAAGTACTTTTAAAATAACCAACAAACTTAGTATTAAGATACTTATAAAACGTCGATGTTTGTAAATGAAAGATTTCATCTGAAAAAATATAATTAATCTCATAAAGTTTTAATTAATTTATTCTGTAGTGGTTAAAAACCTTAGCTCTCATAAATGTAATAAAGCTTTGCATGAAATTTTATTCTGAAAATTTGTTTGGCTCTAATTGATTTTTACCTGAAGAGCAGGAATAAATATTGGAGAGCCGTCCCGATTGAAATGTAATGAATTTTTGTAAAACGCGTTTTGAAAGTGGAACATAATAATTGCATGATATTGAAATATTGCCAGACGGATATTTAAGTGATTCTCGATACGCCCCAAACTTTTCTTGTTTTATTTTGATTGCTTTTATGAAACAATTAATACGAGCCTTCGTTTTATATTAAGTCAACAATGTAAGAGAAAAAAAGCTGGCTTAAGCTAAAATAAAAGGCAAAATTTAGCAAAATAAAGTGCACACTTGACAAGAAACTAGTTTAATGTTTTTAACCGACTTACAAAAAAATCAATTCGACCGTATTTTTTTTTTTTTTTTATGTATGTTACCGCATATCTCCGGCGTTTATGGACCGATTTGGAAATTTTTTTTTGCATTCGAAAGAGTAGAGTTCATGTGTGGTCCCATATAAATTTGGTTCAAGTCAGATCATCCATGTGGAAGATATTCCAGGGAACTCCTCGAAAATCAACGGAATAAGCTCCGCGGTTAAGGTTTAATGATGTATATATCAACTAAATTGTGACTAGATAATGTGATTACCCTTCACAGGACACTAAAAAGGATAAAATAAAAGTTTTTGCCAAAAAATAGAACCGACTTCCTCGCTCTAAAAAGTAGAAAATAACTTTTATTTCATTTTTGTTGACATCTATACAAAGTCGGTGCCTTATCTATTTTCAATTTAACAAGATTTTGCACCGACTTTGTATAGATTTCAACAAAAATGAAATAAAAGTTATTTTCTACTTTTTAGAGCGAGGAAGTCGGTTCTATTTTTTGGCAAAAACTTTTATATATCTTACAGTATACTGCTTATCATGTTAAATAAATAATATCTAATTGCAGAAAGTATTAGAAAGCATTCACCAAGAAAATTTCAATAAAAGGAAGCAGCTTGATCGTATCCGATACACAAAAAAGAAGAAAATGGAAACATTTCGTCTAACGCAGGTACACGTTATTTCATGAAGTATCTTAGCGTAATCTTATATAGTAATTTATGCGAGTTGAATTTACATTAGATTTGTCTGTATACATCATTACTGAAAGAGGATTTAAATAACATATAATTAGTTGTATAGGTTAACTAGCAGAATATCGCGCAAAATGCGTTGAGTGAAGGTTTTAGTGTGAGAAGCTTGGGGGATTAATTATTTTTCAATTGTTGGATTTCTCCACGATTAAATAGTTTCGACGGCTCAGATTGAGCGGTTCGTATTGGCTTAAGATGTTCGATAATCGGTTTATTATTTGATCTTTATAGCATTTTATTTTGGTAAAGTTTAATTGAATGATCTACGGACACGATTACTTTAACTCTATTTCTTGATTGTCTTGTTGGTCTAGTGGTTGCATCTTTGATTACAGTTCTAGGGGTTTCGGGTTCGAATCCCGGGTGGGGCCAAAAAGATATTTTTATGACAAAGAAATCTTAGTAGTCCTGGAAGTTGGCGGTGCTGGAACACCCCCTTGCCTCGTTCTCTCAAAGCCATCATTCTTAAGCCTGCATTCTCGTTGGTTGTGTTGGTCTGCCGTCCTATCAGGCTATCAGAGTAAAAGGAATAGAGAGTGCATCTGTATTCGCGCGTACACCTGTGCACTATAATATCTCAATTCCATCATGAAGTATCAATACAAAGTATATTTTTTATATAAAAATAATGCATGTTGTCAGTGTTGTGAAAATGTTGCGGGGATGAATAATTTTAATTTCTTGCAGCTGGAGTCTGCGGAGTTAAGAGACCGTCTCCTGTATGAAGTGGGCGGCAAATTGCCCGCTGAGAAAAAGGAGCAAGCGGTGGCCAATTACGTACAGCGTGCTAATATTAAGAAGAACGCCGCTTTGGCGATCAAAGTGATGTACAAGAAGATCCTGGATATACTCAAGAAGGTGGTCTTGAGAATACGTAACTTAACAATGTTATTGTTCGAGCTATAAGTTTTGTAGAATTCGATTAGCTAACATTAACTAATAAATTGTCATTTGTATTATGAGAAAATCTTTAAGTGTTAGGACATGTGAAATTTCTTAAAAACCTTGCTTTTACTATTTTTTGCGTCCTCGATTACATGGATAGGTCCTGTAAAAATCTTGTAAGATCCTTGTAAAATCTCTCATAGGATTAGATCTATGTTATTCAAAAAATGCTCTAAATGAATCTGACTAATGCACTTCTGATAATTACAGGATTCATCATACTTCACCGTCGTATTAGAAGCCCTTAAACTTGACTGCAGGGCTCAAGGAAAATGTCTGATGGGCGCCACGGAAATGGGGCAGCTTGCGATGGAGTACCTCGATGATCGGAAATTCGAGTTCAGCAAACTGGAGAAAGAGATAAAAACTAATATGAAAGAGAGAGAAAGGACATTGAAGCTTGTCCGGCGCGAAGTCGCTTATTTGACGGATTCCTTCCCGAATTTGATACGGAAAGAGGTGAGGTTAATTTAAAATAGGTATAACCTGAAATGGACGCTGGTGTTACAATTGAGGTAGGATGGGTTGAATCCTTGGTGAAAAATCTGGACAGAAAGTTGTTTTCTGACTTGCTTCTAAAGAAAGGTCGATCAATGAAACGGGTTTTAATAATATTCACTACACTACACTTTTTATAATTTACTCTTACTCTGCTTCTCTTTACTTTGCGCACGACTTTATATTTTTTTCTCGTTGAGAAATTTATCATAATAGCGTAGGTGTAGAGGTAAGCGTAATTAGTTAGTTATATCGGGTAGGAGAACAAGTTAAGAGGCATATTATTGGCTTCCGGCCGTTTCATGCATTTAAAGGATGTTGTTGGAAAGTGTGGTCAGACGTACGATAAGTTGGATCTAATAAAACTTTAACTGTAATTTATTAAAAATATTTTTTAATCTTAGGTTTCATTCGCTTACATTTGAGTTTACAATGTCTTTGATGGAATCATAAGTAAAGAAATAATCTTTGAGACTATCATTATACGATTAAAAGACTCTTACCTTTCAAGGACCAAAATTCTACATTAACTACATGAAACTCGAACCAAACATGAAATTATATTAATATAATATTATAAATCGAGGAAACCATCTCCAAACTGTATCTAAGTACATGTGAAATTACATGTTTATTGCATAACTAGCTTTCCGCCCGCGGCTTCGCACGCGTGGTCTACTAATTTCTGTATTTTTTAGAGGCGTACGACAAAAATTTAGAAAAATGACGGTCGCAGGACCGCTCATAATTATATGCGCATGCCTATAGTGCTTTTTATAATTTTCTTTGGAAATAGGTTTCACCAAAGTCTCACAGTGCGCGCGCCTCTTCCAAATACAGAAAGTTGAAGCACACGCGAGCGAAGCCGCGGGCGAAGAGGTATATATTTTGTGAAGGTTTTTGAGAATTTATTGAGTATTTTTACCGTATCTATACGTAAAGAGTATAAAAAGACATGACCGCAAGTCAACCAAAATCTCACATTGTCACGTGGTATGACATTTTCACGACTTTAGAAGCATATATCTCAAAAAATATTTAATTTAGCAAAAAACGCATTTAAAAACCTCCATTTCATTTTTAAAGACCTATCCAAAGATACCTTATTTAATGATGTACTCGTATATTTATTTTTTTACCCTCCGTTTACATGTATGGGAAGCCACCACACCAAAATATTTTTTTTCAAATAAAATGTAGCCTATAATTTGCACCTAATATTGATCTATCAGCATGTGAAATTTTATCAAAAACTGCCCAGTGGTTATTACGTGATTGACGCACATACAAACAGATAAACAGACAAACAGACAAACAGACAAACAGATAAACAGACAAACAGAAAAAAAAAATTCTAACCATGGTTTTGGTATCTATAGAACATACATGTTGCATATGAATTACTCTTTTTGAAAAATATTCAATGTACAGAAATGGTTCGGTTACTGTTTTATTATATGTATAGATAATATGAAGCATGTCTTGAGGGGTTATTCAATTAGGAGTACGAATATCAAATACACTGCACTTAATATACAAACAATATACGTATCTCAAATACAGGTGCACATTGAATTTGTACCCAGAACTAACAACGCTAACAATTGCTATTGTTAATGTTTTAGCAGTAATACATAGAAGTGCGTTCGTTCGTTTAGAGCAATCTCGATAAAGTTTATCGCAATATTCTGAAATGTTATTTCTATTTATGGTGAAATTTTCTGAGTAAAAATTTCTATTTGAGCATGCCATAAATGTATTAAATTATATCTTCTAATCCTTTCATAGAAGGATATATTCTATTTTTACGATAAATATAGGAGGTTCTGTGAACGCAAGCGCGGATTTACCGTAGTGAGTACTTAATAGTCTTGTGCCGTACGATACTTTAGTAAGGATTTTGTAATAGAATGCAGTACCCATAAGTATCTTATTCCTGCGTATTTCTCAGATGGGGGTTCTCTCAGTCCATATTTCAAAGGCTTATTATTACAATACGGTCCTCGTACAAAACATTCCTGGGCAAATTTATATTCCACCAGCCCCGGATCATAATTTTTAGACGGTATCATCATCATCAATATTGCCAGCGAAAAAAAAAACGGAGGTTGTGCTTAACGTAGAAGATTTGCATGTCAGCGAAAATTTAAGATGCCATCGTGCATTCGTCCGTCAAGAATTCGCCGCCTTTTTTTTTCACTTCATAGGCCTTAGCACGCCCCCAGATCCGGGCTTGCCGCCTTTCACGATTGACCGTTCTTTGTTTGGTTTGTCCCATTTTTTTTTGACACCTGTATACGCGCCTCTTTATTTTACATTTTTTTTCCTAGGAAGCAACCAATTTAGATGACCTTTACGAAGATGAAGACGCTGGCAGCAAGCACTCGGTGCATTGGGAGCTGGAGGAAGTGATGGGAATCTGCAAACGGTTGCAGAAAGCAACTCTTGTACCATCGTTCGACAAAATTATTTTGAGGTTAGTGTGTTTACTTTCAGGTGTATTTTTTTATAAATTAATTTGGTACACACGCACCAGTTAATTTGGGACGATTCCGGTTCCCCGGACAAAAGCAATTACATCAACTTATACAAAAAACCGATTGTGGATACAAAAAGAGCTCGTCTCAGCTATGTTATTTGTGACCATTGTCTCGAATACCGGCAAAAATATCTTGTTTTCCGACGCCCCATGCTTCCTACGATAGTATGTAGAAGTAATGAAATCGAACCTTTATTGACCTCTTATTACATCTTCAAAATAGTTTAAAAATAATGTTGACCTAAGAAGAGTATAAGCCTCGTCTATTTCTTACAAATGTGAGGGAACCACAAAAAAGCCTGTTAAACAGTTTTTTAAACTAACAATGTACATTGAAACAGTTTTCAATGAGGATTTGTAATTATTATTATTTTCAATGGACAAGGCGCCCACGCCACTCTACCGGTTCTGAAAATGATTTCACCTTTAAAAGGCTACACTATCAGCAATTACCGGCAATATTCACAGTCAAATTAACTCGATAATATACTCCATCCCTACACGAGGCACTTTATGATGAAAAGCTCAAAAAAACTCAATTACTTTGTCTGCCTTTGAGCAATTAAGTTGCATACGCTTGTTAATTTTTACAGTGACAGAGTACTTAATTTAACATCATTTTAAAATTTCATATATCAATGAAGCGTGAAAAACATCAAAAGTTATTCATCTTTGTTTTAATTGCAAAACAATACCTATACGTGAGGAAAAAAAGTGATTTTAATTAGTGCAAGATTATTACCACATTACTCCTCCTCATTATTTTATCATCGTGTAAATATACCAACAAAAAAGTAGCAAAATTTGCAAATAATACGTTCTATTATAATTTGTGTAAATAAAAACATATTAGTGTTTTTTATTTATTACATTTTACATTTTTGTACTTAAGGAAAGTTACACAGATTTCAGAAATATGGTACTTAATTATAAATAAATATATATATTTCTGTCTGACGTAGTTTTAAAAAAGCCGTCTTTTGATATTTCGTATTTGCGTCATAACAATAAATTAATTCAGTATATACTATTATTGACACATTGTAAACAAATCTTGCTTGAAAATAATTCCACTTGACCTATTTATCGTACATCAAAAACTAGAGCTTAGGTATAGAGCATAGGTTTTAGTTATTCAGACTACGTTTCACAAAGTGAGAATCTTTCTTGTACGGAACTGTAATACAGTCTCGAGAATAAAATAACTCCACGTGCGGTGTTACATGATACGCTATTTTCATTTAAATTTTTACTTTTAGCATTATTTCAAAAGATTGTGTTAAATGAATACAATATATCCCTTGAAAATGGTATTCGGGAATATATACACACGTTTATACTTAGTATTTTATTGATTGATGAAATTAATGTTCGATTAAAAACCTCTCTTAAACTCTATAACTCTCTTTCTTGGGTTAACAAATTTACGTACATTCGATTGTTTTACTAAAAAGTAAATATTCATATGTGTTATAATAGATAGAATAATTAATTAAGTTTTATCAAAGAAAATATTAGATCGTTTTTATTGTGCGTAAAAACATTACCAATTTTTACAAACAACAAGAGTACAAGAATTCAAGAGCTACAGGAATTATTCTCACTTACAAATTTAGTTTAACGTGTTACAAATATAACTCATATTGGGAATCCCTAGGCTTATAAAATTTAATAGGATAATTCCTAATGATAAATCATGACATGAATAAAAGTTATATATCTACAACACCTCAGATTGAAGGAGCAGAATTATCAAACGGAGCGCTTGATGATGCAATTGACTTTGAATGGAACCAAGAGGGACGCGCTCATTGAGGATCGGAAACACGCCGTGTTGATGCTTGACTCGTTGAAAAATGTGGGTCAGGAGAAAACGGCGCAGTGAGTAGGATCATATTCACAATTTTCTATACAATCTTTGGTTGAAATAATTATCATCAATAAATATTTAATAGTAGCTGAGCTCCGCGCTTTCACCCTCATATATATCCCGCTTCCGTAGGATTTTCGGGATAAAAGTTATCCTAAGTTCTTTTTCAACCTTTAAAGAATCTCTGTACAAAATTTCATCCAAAGTAGTCCAGTAGTTTCGGAGTCTATCCAATACAAACAAATCTTTCCCTTTATAATATTAGAATAGATAGTATACATTTCTATGTTGCATTATGTTGGTTCTGAGATTTTACTTACGTTTTTAAAAGAATATATAAGAGGCTGAACGCTTCAAATATAATATACTAGCTGTACCCCGCGGTTTCACCCGCGTAACTTCTGATTAAATGACAACTCCGGGATTAAAAGTAGCCTATATGTTATTCTGAACCCTTATCTATATGTGTACCAAGTTTCATCATAATCGGTTCAGTAGTTTTTGCGTGAAAGAGTAACAAACATTCATACATCCATACATCCATACTTACAAACTTTCGCCTTTATAATAGTAATAGGATTTGATTATTCATTGTAAAATGTTTACCGTTATTAAGATGAAAAACACCTGATTAAATATGGCCGGGCCATCGCAGGCAACACACTTTTATTGAAAATAATATGTTATGAATTAATTAATTAAAATTCTTTTATATAAAGCAACGTACTTAAATGAAATTTAAATTTATGTAATCCATAGTTTTATAAAAAAGTCAAATAGATTTGATTTTCTTTTCATAATATAATATCATGAGTTTGAATTTGCATATAAGCGTTACATCCAAGAGGTTCTAAGTATGGTTTTGATTCTAATATTTTTCTATCTGACTCATCTTGCATTCCAATATTTTTAGATTCAGCAATATTAATTTCTGCTACACGCTATTCTGTATCATAGTTTGAAGGCAACTGATCCGTGCTCACGTCCAATTTCCCATTTAACACTATTATACCGTCAACCTCAGCTTATTCCAGATATTCGAGCTATGGATATAATTTTTAGGTAAACAGATTATTGAAATTTGTGTGGGATATGTTCGCAGTTTACCTCTGACATTTTGCTAGGTATTTTATCCGAAATTTCATTTTATATTGAAATCTTGAATGTAAATGCACAAAGTAATATCTTTAATAATAAGACGTGGATCCATTATTATGACGTTTACTTGGAATACAAACAAACTTATATAACTCGATGTCTTTGCAATTCTAACATTTCCGACGTTTTAATCTGAACTTAAACAAGATACATTTCTATATCTCTAAGTATCAAAGTAACAGAATATTCTGTAGTCGAGATATAAAGTACAAAACGATTTATATTAAAATGAAATAAACTATACACTGAAAAGGTTCAAAAGATGAATAAGACGCGCCAAGTAATATTAAACTTACCTGTGCATATAAACCTATGTATGTCATTTTATAGCGTTTCAAATATTAATATCTGCTTAGCTTTGCGTAGTTATTACCTATAGTAATCAATATCTCATAGTAGTAGTATAATAGAATAGAATAGAAAATATTTTTATTCATGTAAACTTTTACAAAGTACTTATGAATAGTCATTTTTTAAGTTGCCATCGGTTCGGAAAGTCGCTTCTATCGAGAAGATACCGGCAAGAAACTCGATAGTTACTCTTTTAAAATATGTGGTTCATTTTACAAATATAAGTATAAACTGTACAATCATTGTCCGCCTAACAACTGTCCTGTTTTGAATTAGCTGATACATGCCATGAATGTTTATCCTCAATATATTCTTCAATAGTATAATATGCCTTTTTAATTAGAGTTGATTTTATAAAAGATTTAAGTTTATCCAACGGTAGCTTCGTCACGTTATCTGGTAGTTTATTATAAAATCGGATACCCTGACCTAAAAGGGAATTTTTAATCTTATGTAGCCGAAAAGTTGGAATGATTAATTTATTTTTAAATCGTGTATTATACGTATGCCTATCACCTTTAGTCGAGTACAAATTAACATTTTTATGCACATACATAATATTACAATAAATGTACAGTGACGCGACTGTTAGAATACCGCTGTTTTTTAAATGTACCCTCAAAGATTCCCTATATAAGATAAGATGCTATAGATGAAATATGCATACACCATTGAATTTTTTCATCTAATATTATACCTAGAAATGTGGTTGATTCCACTAAAGATAACTCGTTTCCATTAAGGATAATTTTTCTATCCAGTCGTTTCACGTTTGGCAAAAGAAATTCTATACATTTCGTCTTTTTTGCATTTAGCAGTAAATTATTGGCTGTAAACCAATTCGAAACATGTTGGAGTGCACTATTTACGTCGTCAAGATTATTGTCATGTCTATCAACCTTAAAAATCAAGGAAGTGTCATCGGCAAATAGTACAATCTCACAAAATTTAGTGATATTAAATGGTAAATCATTAATATACACCAAAAACAGGAATGGGCCCAATATAGATCCCTGTGGAACACCCATTTTCATTACTGATCCCTGAGATTTCTTACCATCCAATGAAACTATTTGTACTCTATTTGTTAAATATGATGCAATTAGTTTCTGTGCTGAGTTCTTGATACCATAGTAGTGGAGCTTTCGTAGCAAAGTTGTATGCTCAACACAATCAAACGCTTTCGATAAATCACAAAAAATACCAATTGCATTCTTTCCGTCTTCCCAAGCTTGATATATATGTTTGAGAAGTTCCACACTAGCATCAGTCGTTGATCGTCCCTTAGTAAATCCGAATTGTTTACAGTGTAACAAGTTCTTTGAAGAGAAATGACCTACTAATTGATCTAAGATTATCTTCTCGTAAATCTTGCTTAAAGTTGGCAATATAGAAATAGGTCTGTAGTTATTAGCATCTTCGGGATCGCCATTTTTGAATAGCGTTATAACCTTGCTATATTTGAGTAAGTCAGGAAATACACCAAAGTCACAACACTCATTGAAGATGGCCGCTAAAGGTTCTGCGATGATGTCAACTATCCTGCTCATCAAGCTTACAGACATTCCCCATAAATCTTGCGTCTTTTTCATGTTAAGTGCCTTGAAGGTTTTAATGATGTCATTGACGCAAATGTGTCGGAATATGAAAGTTGCATTGCACTCTTGTACACTGTCACGTAGTAAAGATTCTGCAAGATCAGGACAAGAGTTAAGATGTCTAGTTGTCTCCATGGGGACACTGCAAAAGAACTCCTCAAAAGCGCTTGCCACCTCTTCGCTGTTGTCAATTAAGCAACCATCTTTGTTTAATTTAAAAGCAGAGTAACTTCTATCTTTTTTTCCTGTTTCCGTGTTAATAATACTCCAAATAGTTTTAATTTTATCATTCGAGTTGTGTATTTTATCACGAGTATGAATGACTTTCGCTGTGTGACACACTTTCCTGAATATTTGTGAATAATCACGGACGTACTTTAGAAAATTAGGGTTTCTATTAATTTTTTTCATGTCATACAGCTCATATAAAGTACGCCTACACCTATGGATACTCGCTGTAGCTCATGAGCTAAATTTAAGGCCCTGAGACACATTAATTGATTTTATTTTGAAACATTTTTCAAATGCGTTGTTAAGTACTTTAAAAAGAGCGTTAAACTTAACGCATGGACTATTTGACACAAAAGGCATCACATAAATATATTAAATTATATTTTGCCTAAAATTTGAGACACGTCGTTCGGTAACCGGACGGCAACTGATTAATTTTTTTAATATTCTTTCATTATGAATAAAACTAACTTTTTGTCCGTAGTGATCAGAGGGTAAGCAATTTAATATACTTTTATCTATATAGTCGCAATCGCAAAAAACGTTATCCAGACAAGTAGCCGTAGTAGAAGTAACGCGCGTAGGATCTTTAAAAATGTAATTTAGATTAAACGACCTAAATAAATTGATAATTCTTAAAGTGAAATTTGATGTTAACAGTATATCAATGTTGAAATCACCGCACACTACTATAAATTTTTTACCTATTGTTAAACGCTTTAAAACATCTTCCATTACTAATTCAAAAGTATTATAGTCGCTTGATGGAGGTCGATAATGTATCGCTCAAGTTCAATACAGGACAGTTCAATGATGCGCTCAATAGAAAGGTTAACAATGTCTTTTCTCTCTTTACAAACCATACTACTATGTAAAAATATAATTGAGCCACCATGGATTGCATTTACTCTACAAAAACTACTTACAATTCTATATTTTTGAATATTTATTACATTTATTTGAGAATTTTTCAGCCAATGTTCAGTTACACAAAATACTTTAATATTGTTATCATGTAAAAATAATTCAATTTCCAGTAATTTGCTAGCTAAGCCTTGTATATTTTGATGCACAATATTTAAAAGGTGAGGCTTAGCTGTTGTCTTACAACCTAGTTTAAATCTAGCTTAGGGCTAGGGTTATAGTCTGTACTTATGCTAGTATGTTTTAAAACAATATTATTACAAGAATGTAATGTATCAATATTAATATTATTATGTCTACATTCTGGTACAGAAGTAACAGACTGTTCAAAATTGTATGCTATTAATATAGCAACTTGTCGCTTAAATCTAGGATGTAGATATGTCGCAGTAAGATAGAAAAAGCCGTAACATAATTATATCCCTAGGGATATAATTATATGCCGGAACATAGTTATACGAAAGCGATTCATTACTATCTTACCAGGAATATAGTTATAAAACGGTCCAAGTTCAGTGATATAGTTATATTACTAGATTAAGTTTAGTGAAATAGCTTTCGGAGTGTGCAGCGTTCCTGTAAAAAATCGAATATACAGTGTTCTGCTAAAAGATGTGCCTGTAAGAAGCATTCAGTGCTACTAAATTCTAGATGACATGATTCCGCTTCTTGTTTGAACAAAAATTTGAAATTACTAGCAAAGAAACAAACATTTTAACTTAATAAATATAAGAAATAAAGTTATCTCAAAACTGTTGATTAGTTTTAAAAGATTTTTAATATTTCATTATGTTTAATTGCGTTGTTAATGTTTGAATTCCAAAACATGGTAATTTTAATTATAATTGAAATTACTTTAATACGTGTAATTACGTGTTAATGTCACAAAGTATTGTAACTAACTGCAGAATACATAAAGTAGATTTTTGAATGAAGATAAAACAAATTTATTATACCAATATTTATTTATTTATTTATTTATTTATTAATATTATTGTTACAGCATATACCTTAAATTAACTTATA
>LQNK01000293.1:19206-42732 GCA_001586405.1 Phoebis sennae | reverse complement strand
ATATGTATAGTGTATACTTAAATCTCTTGGCAACCGCTAGCAAAGTATATACAGGGTGTCCCGTAATGAGTGAAATATCTCTTGAGGGATGATAGCTGAGCTAATAATCTATCAAAAAAACCCAATATAGGTCATACGAAAATATCACTGTTTTTGAGATATTGAGGATTTTGTAGTTTTTTCAAAAATGTTGACCTCGCCCAATGTTTTATATTACTGTGGCCGTAATTCTTATTTATTTTTCATAATTTTTTTAATAAGCTTTCTTTATGAGTTGCTTTCTTGGATACATGCATTAGATATTAATAGAAATATCAGACAACGGAAGAAAAAAAATATTTATTTCAAATTTAGTATAGAGTAAAATTTTGAGGTCAGATTTGATAGTCTGTGGTTTAAAAAAAATGTACTACACTGAGACGGTCAGTGAACTTAAAAACTTCTGTATTTAATACCGATTTCAAAATGGTATAAAACTTATGGTTTTTCCTTATAGCAAATAAAATATTGCAATTTGAAATCAATTTGGGACCTATTTTAATGATACGTCCAGGATGATACTAAGTATGAAATGTTATTTTATTACATGAAAAATAAAATTAAATTGTATTATCGGTCAATATTAATAAAAATACATAATCTGTAACGTGAAATATTATGCATAAATGCATACATTTTCAAAAATTTTAAATAGAACCGTTATTGTACTATACCGTTGTAAACCTTTGATTTTACCTGATGTGCCACATTCTACCATAGAAATAGCTGGAAATTTGAATTCAGCTCCCACTACACCTATCGTCAGTTCGATAGATCAATAATTATGGACCCGGAAATCTCACGCGATGTTGGTTAGTCTCTGAAAAGTTTGGCCTCCATAGCTAAAATTTGGCACAAAAGTAATTGTTTAACTTTTATATTTATTTTAAATTAATAAAATAATATTTTCATAGATAAGTATTAGAGAATATTAGAGAAATGTGAGGATATTGTAATGGCATACGATAAAAGTGGACATTAAATTTAATGAAGGTTTATGCATTTATACACAATACATCACATTACAAATTATGAATTCTTATTAATATTGACCAATAATAATATTTAATTTTATTTTTAATGGAAAAAAATAACATTTCATACTTATTATCATCCTGGACGTATCATTAAAATAGGTCCCAAATTGATTTCAAATTGCCATATTTTTTTTGCTATAAGGAAAAACCATAAGTTTTATACCATTTTGAAATCGGTATTAAATACAGAAGTTTTTAAGTTCACTGACCGTCTCAGTGTAGTACATTTTTTTTAAACCACAGACTATCAAATCTGACCTCAAAATTTTACTCTATACTAAATTTGAAATAAATATTTTTTTTCTTCCGTTGTCTGATATTTCTATTAATATCTAATACATGTATCTAAGAAAGCAACTCATAAAGCAAACCTAGTAAAAAAATTATGAAAAACAAATAAGAATTACGGCCACAGTAATATAAAACATTGGGCGAGGTCAACATTTTTGAAAAAACTACAAAATCCTCAATATCTCAAAAACAGTGATATTTTCATATGACCTATATTGGGTTTTTTTGATAGATTATTAGCTCAGGTATCATCCCTCAAGAGATGCTTCACTCATTACGGGACACCCTGTATATGAACAACATACGCGTAGTATTCGCATAGTAATATTATCGAGTATTTACCCGTGTGTGGTTATGTTGTTATGTTACAATCTCTACAGAGATCAGCCAACTGCGCGGGAGATATTATAGTGCACAAGTGTGTGCGCAAACACAGGTGCACTCTCTATTCCTTTACTCTCATAATCCGATGGGACGGTAGACCGACACGACCGGAGAGAGATCAGGCGCAGGACCAACGGCTTTACGTGCTCTCCGAGGCACGGGGGTGCTCTAGCACTGCCAACTTCCAGACTCAGGGCTGTTACTGAGATTATTTGTCAGAAAAATCCCAGTAACATTTTTCTTTTGGCTCCACCCGGGATTCGAACCCGAGACCCCTAGATCTGTAGTCAAAGATGCAACCACTAGACCAACGAGGCAGCGTGGTTATAACACATGTGTCACCCCATTTCTACCCGTGGGTGTCGTAAAAGGCGACAAAGAGTAATTCTGCTGCATAACATCTTCAGCAATAATAGAATGGGAGACGAGTATTGTACGATTAGGACAACGTACGGTGAGCGGGGGCCCAAAGGCTTGTTTTCCCATCCCATTCCTCCCCCATCCTTCTACTCTTCTCCTAATTTCCCATCATTAATCCTCTCCTTATCCCCTCCCCTTCCTTCAAACCGACAAGGCATCTGCAATACATTGATGTTGTTGATGTCACTTAACATCAGGTGAACCGCATGCTCCGCTTGCCTGCTGAAAAAACACGTATTTTCTTATTATTTTAATAATCTATTTATTACACATAAATGCTACAAAGCTTAGTAAATTATAATTCTTGGTAAATCGAGTGCTAAGATATAAATTCCAAGTGAAAGATTTTATTAAGGCTTATGTTCGGTGACGCGGCAAGGTTTCTCTGATAATTATTTCTTGATTTGTTTTGAATTAATTTGCGTAGGTGTTCCATAGTATCTGAAGAGCCATTTGACGACTTGATTGGCGCAGTGGATGTGGCAATGGTCTATGCCGCCGAAGGATGTGGGTTCGATCCCCACGTAGAAAATTATGTGATGAACATTGTCATTTTCTACTGTATAGGTATTTTTCTATTTATAGTAGGTATGTATTTACAAAAATCAGCTAAGCAACTGATTTTGATGCGGTTTTTTTATAGATAGAGTGATTCTATTGGAAAGCCGGGGCGGGTCGCTAGGAAATAAATAAATATTGACACATCGCCGTCTAGTCCCAAACTAAGCAAAACTGATAAAGATACTTTTTTAAAGATTTAAGCATACAAAGGGACATAGGGACAGAGAAAGCGACTTTGTTTTATACTTGGACTTTGTTATATATTTATGTGGGTGATGATGATTTATGTATTCCCTATACATTGATTAGACTATACCTTAAAAAGAAACTGTATGAACTGATGAGAAAAATAATTTACAGTAGTTCAACTGTACAGTATAAAATAAATATTACAGTAGGCCTGTCAATAAATATTACAGTATTCCCATCCCATTTCTCTCCCGTCCTTTTTTAGTCCCCTTCCAACTTCCTATCATTAATCCTCTCCTTGTCCCCTCCCCTTCCTTTAAGTCGGCAAGGCATATGCGTCATTTAATGTTGTAGATGTTCATGGGCTGCGCTCTATCACTTAACATCAGGTGAACCCCATGCCCCGCTTGCCTGCTATAACATAAAAAAATAACTGTGGAACTTGATGAAGATATTTTTATACAAATAAATAAAATACTTTAATATAGAAAGTACTCGCGTTAAAACAATAAGAAAATACTGTATGTTTTGCAGTCACCCCCTGGAGAAGTGAAGCAAGCAGTAATGGACGCAATCGACATCGGGTACCGACACATTGATTGCGCGTATAAGTACCATAATGAGAAGGAAGTTGGCGAGGCTTTGAGGATTAAGATGGACGAAGGGGTTATTAAGAGGTGAGATTCTTTAACTATAGGTCATTGTTCTACTAATATTATAAATGAAAAGTAAAAGATGTATGTATGTCTGCTTGTTACTCTTTTACGCTGAAACTTATGAATGATATGAAAATATGCTATTTTGATTTTTTATTACTATGTTGTTTTTTTTTTTAAATAAGTGTTTTTTTTTTTATTTTAACTATTTTGGATGTTTATATTTTTGTTTTGTTTTATAATTACTGTGTAATGTCAATTAATGTAATTGGCGGCAACCGTTTTAATTGAATAAAGAAAATACCAAAAGAAAACAGAAAACAGGAGAAATAACATATAAGTAGTAACAAAGTATGCACAATGGCTTATGGCTACAGGCATCTCTTCCAGGCAACCACAATAGGACATTTTAAATGAAATAAAATTAATAGCAGGTGTAAGGGAAAAATTCGCACAAATTTTTAAATAAATTAAAAAAGCTATGAACCGAAAACTTGGCCTACATATAGGTATCCATTCAGAATAACATTCAGATGTTCTCAAGCTGTGCGTTACGACGCCCTGGTGCGCAGGAAGTATAGAAGAAAGTTTCGAGGATTTCATCGCTTCTCCTCATTGGTACTTTCCGATTATCAGTCCCCTTAATCCTATTTGAAACTATGCTGACACTACGTCGAAACATGTTACTAAACTTGTAAGTGCGTCGCGGATTGAAAAATATTGAGAGCGCCTGATATAGGCTACTATGGAGTGAAGCGGCGTGAAGGTGTTAATCCAAACAAGTGTAATATCCAACTCTCTTTATTTGATAATAAATATACTTAGATACTACACTAAACAATACATATGACATGATTGAGCAATAAACGTTTAATTTACACATGTCTGAACTCAATTGACGACCCGATTGGCGCAGTGGTTCAGCAATGGTCTATTGCGCCGGAGGGTGTGGGTTCGATCCCCACGAGCAGGAAATTATGATGTGATGAACATTATAATTTTCTACTGTCTGGGTGTTCATTTATCTATAGTATGTATGTATTTACAAAAAAAAAGTATGTTTAAGTAAGTCTATCAGTTATCTAGTTTCCATAGTACAAGCTTTGCTTAGTTTGGGACTAGGTGGCGTTGTGTTAAATGTCCAGGAATATTTATTTATTAATTATCGCTGACGATCTCCTGCACTACTTTTAATCCCGGAGTTACCAGAAGATCAGAAGTTACATGGGTGAAACGCCGGGACGCTAGTTAGTCAGATCACCGTTTAATCACAACAAAAATTGGTCTCTTATTATTTCCCTTTCAGAGAAGACATCTTCATCACCTCCAAGCTCTGGTGCACGTTCCACCGCCCAGACCTTGTGGAGCCCGCCTTTAGAACCTCTCTGGAGAACCTGGGCCTGGATTACTTGGATCTATACCTGATGCACTGGCCCCAAGCTTATCAGGTAAGAGGCGACAGAGGGTTATTCAGCTGCATAACATCTTCAGCAATAAAAGAGTGGGAGCCGAGCATTGCACGAAGCAGTATTGCACTGTGTTTCTTACAGTGACCGGGCGCCCGGAGCTCTGTATTCCCATCCCATTCCTCTCCCTTCCTATTCTACTCCTATTTTCATTCTTCAAGCCGGCAAGGCATCTGCGACACTTTTATGTTGCAGATGAGCCGCATGCTCCACTTGCCTGCTCTAACATAAAAAAAATCAGAAACTTTTTATTTTAATAAGCAAACACATTGGTATTTCTCCATTTGTATCGAATTTCTGTTCTATCAGACAATGCTAGCAAAGGAATGAATCAAAATATTGCAAATAAATTTCCCAAAATTCTATCTTTACTTGTTAGGAAGGTGGTGACGAAAAGCCACTAGATGAAAACAACAAGGTGATACTCTCTCCCGTGGATTATGTAGACACATACAAAGCCATGGAGAGCCTCGTAGATAAGGGTTTGACGAGGAGCATCGGCTTGTCTAACTTCAACAAGAGGCAGATCGATCGGGTCCTGGCGGCTGCGAGGATCAAGCCTGCTGTTAATCAGGTATTAATTGCAAGTCTTTTCAGTAGTTCGTTAGCAATATCAGTAATATAACTGTAAATGCAATGAACATTTTCTCATAAAGTATTGTAAAGTACTAACTATTGCCCGCCAATTTCTTCCCACAATTTCTGACTTGTTTTTTGCTATACAGTGTCTCGTAATTAGTGTAGCATCTTTCTGATTGACTCTATCAAAAAAACCCAAGTTATGTCATTTAATCAAATGCCCTGCGTGCTAAGTTATATAAATCACTAGGGTGATTCAAGAGGAAGGTTTAAATGTATGATAACATTCATTAAATAGTGGAGAAATACTGTTATTTTTGAGGTTTCTTATGTGATGTCGTTAATTATCGATTTTTTCGTTTACATTGCAAACGCAGGCTGAACCCTACGAGATTAATCAAAATAATGTACTAACTTTTATATACAACGTTCACAGTTTTTCTGAAGTGTATCTAGTATCAACATTGCACCCATGCGACGCTAGTAATCTATATATGTATTTTACAGATCGAAGTCCACCCCTATCTCAGCCAGCACAAGCTAACCGCATACTGCAAGTCTCTCGGTATTGCAATAACAGCATATTCTCCCCTGGGTTCTCCCAAGAGCCCCTTCGCGAAGCCGGGAGATCCCATCCTGATGGAAGACGACAGGCTCAGGTCAATTGCCGAAAAATACAAGCATACTGTACCTCAAGTACTGATCAGGTATTTTAACTTATGTAATAAGAGTAATTGTGTTAGCTTTTTGCTTCACTTCAATAGTTCAAAACTGTTTTTAAAAAAGTACAAGAGTCAAAGTCCTTTTATTATCCTAAAGTAAGCCCGTTTATTTCCCTAATTGGCCTCTTTCGAGGCGTTTCTAGAATTTAACCTTTCCTCAACTTTTTTCCTCAAGTTACTCAAGTTATTGAAATTAGGAGTACTACCGATTGCTGAAATAATACATCGTAATAATAGTTATCTCTTTTTTTTAACTATGTTATTGTATAGTGCATTAAAGAGTTAAATAAATAAATAATACATCATGTTTATTTATTGGAAAATTTTATTGGCTCGATAAATTTTTTTTTATAAATCGAATGATGCAGTTTTTATTTTCGTCAAAATCGCCCTCGAAGCTCCTTTCAGTATTATTAGATATTCCTCATAGTTAAGAATTTAGCCCTGAAACTATTAATTCATCCTGTGTATTACGATATTTTCTCACGAAAAACAGTTAATGGTAATTTTCACAACATTTGCGACTTACCGAGGTTTTCAACTTTCGTAGACGCTTCATTTCTTAACAGGACATATGAAAAATAATGAAAAGGGTCGGCGAAGCTTTGTTAATTTAATAAGATTTATTTATGAGACGTTTTTTTTCACCACAATATCTTTTATCTCGTTTTCTACCAATATCCTGCTCTTGATCTGTCTCTCCATTGATATACTTTCTTTTCTTCCAACCTTTCGTAATCGTTAATTGACTCGCGATGCCGGTTGGCTGATACGTCACGTAAACATGAAGTTCAGTAAATAAATTATGTTACAAAGCCTCACCGACCCTGTGCCTTATTTTTTACGTGTTTAGGTCCATGTTCTGAATGTCCTGTAATCGAATGATACGGTAGCTATGTAACACTTTATATAATGTATTTAATATCCCCAGATACGCCATAGATCGTGGATTGATTGTCATTCCCAAATCTGTAACCCGCAGCCGTATAGAACAGAACTTTAACGTATTTGACTTCACCCTAACTCCTGAAGATTTGGACAAGATAGCCAGCCTGGAGTGCAACCGGCGGCTGTGTAATATGGGCGAGTGAGTTCTATTACAATTCTAAATATACCCGTATGCCTATAGTATTAATACACAGTGGTTCCCAACCTTTGAATGAGAACCACTTTAATATCATTGTTAGCCTTTAAATTTGATTCAAGCGGAAGTCTCAAAGGTGACACAAATCCCAACCATAGGTTGGGAACCACGAAAAAGATTTCAGATTTGAGAACGGCTTTAGCGAAAGGAAAAAGGAGCAGAATGATGTCATCACTCAAAGTAAAGCATCAATTTAGACGTAAAGTAAATCTCCGAAGAAATTTAAAAAGCTGCTTACCCATCACTACTCATCTATCTTTTTTCTTATCTACTAAAGTTTATCGTTTATACTTAATTACTCCCGCATACCATCTTAGGAGTTCAGGGGTGGCTGAAAAACAGCTTTGCCTGGTACTGATCTGCCAGGCAGCGAATGCTGAGCCATTTCCTTTTGTCGAACAGTTTTGTTCGTGTAATATTAATTGTATAACATGTTTATGACAATAAAAGAATTTTAATTTAATAATTCTTATGTTTTATAGTTATTTATGTATCAGAGTTGCGTATCTATCTGTATCCGCATTACTTTCTGTAGTACTTATCTTGGTACTCATCCTGTTGATAGCTTTAAGTTTTGGTGCGAAATAAAACGTTTATTCATTCATTCAACTACTTATATATTTTTTTCTTTCAGCACCCACCACCCGGATTATCCATTCCACGACGAATATTGAAAATAAAAGAAAGTTAAAGAATAGCAAAATTTGTAAATAAAGAACAATTATTTTTATGTTGTTCGTTAAATTAAGTGGAAAAGCAGGAAATTATTTCAAAATAGAAAACGTTTGTTTAACGATTATATAACAATATTACTAAATAATTTATTTTATATACTTATCTTATACTACTGTGTGAATAAATATATATCTTTAGGAAATATTTATTGTATATGTATATCTGTATATTGTGAATAAAACACTTGTAAGAAAATATTGGTTTTTATTTATATCGACTGATCCTCTATTTTATATTTTAATCCAAGTGAAAAGGGTGTATTAGAAATAGACAAATTTAATTAATTTAAAAATACCTTATTAAAATTATGAGCTGTTGAATATAAATAAGCGTTCATAATTAAACGGTCCGGTTTTTTTAAATATTAATTCGAAACAGAAGTAATTTAAAACACGCTTTATAATAATCAAGTTTTTCAAATCAAGATATTGCATTGTGATTCAACCTACATTTCGAAGCAAAATTTAATTACGTAATTTCTTAATAATCGAACAACGGAAGATTTTTGTCATTACGAACAGACACGCTGAATAAAATCATGTAAAACATATTTTTACAAGTTTCACGTACGGCACTAAAGCCGCATTTACATTAGTCGAGAGGATCCCCATTCTCATGCCATAGAGACAGTATTGTGATAATTGTTTCCACTGGTCGTTAGAGCGTGCATTCAAGATGCGAGATTTAAGTTAGTAGTAATTTCATCACCCGTATTCTCGATATATTTCTACGGGTTTTTACATTTGAGAATTTGAAAACCGATCATTTTGCTTTGAAGGCAACGTAAATAAATATCGATATGTAGGTCCATTCAAGAACTCCCTAAACTTTGTATTGATCGGATTTCATTAGTCGTTAGCGCGCATGCGACAACTTCCCATATTCAGGCTAACAACCGACTTATCGACCAATGTAAATGCGCCTTTAAAGATTTGTAGGAAAATCTAAATAAAAGCCAACAATAAATTCACGTCATTTATTCATAAAAATTATCACTAGCGACATCTATTCACAGCAACTTTACTCCATCACAGCCCCCACTACGACCACTGCTACACAGTTCTGTGCGCCCATTTCTGAAATTAAATATACAGGTATCTGTAATACGAGTAATATTATAAACAGGAAAGCTTTGTTTTTTTGTATTGAATAGGCTCCGAAACTACAGGATGGATTGGATGAAATTTTGTATAGAGATTCTTTGAAACCCAAGGAATGACATAGGGTAGTTTTTAATCCAAAAACCCTGAAGCTTTGACTTAAAAATTATATAAAGCATGAAATATTTATTGCATGCTTTATATAATTTAGATTGTTATATTATATAAGCAACCTTGTGCAGGTATTGCAATATTGGCGCTTTTACAAACGATGATAATTAATTAATTATACATTTTGTTAAAATTAAACAGAAATGGTTAGTCTGGATGTATTATATAGTTACGTAGATATTTATTTATTGAATAGGTTTTAGTTAGGTGAATAGATTATAGAAGTTTTATTTAGCGTATTTTTTTAGAAGCATTCATTTGTTGAGTAAAAGCATTTTTGAATTAGAAAGAATTTTAGTTGTTTATTAAAAGAAAAAATTGTTTTTTGATTTTTAATTGGTCCGGAAGTCTGTAGTATATTTTTATAGATGTTCGTAATGAATAGGCTCAAACACTACTTGATCGATTTTAAACATTCTTTCACCAATCAAAAGGTATGGTTATGGTATTCACCAGGTCAGGGTTTAGCTCTCCTGGTGGGCTCGGTGGCGGTGGGCGGAGGTGGAGGACCCTTCTTCTCCAACTCCTCGAGGTAGCTCGAGATGATCTGCTCCCGCTCTTCAGGGATGTGGTCCAGTGCTGAATATCTGAGGATATATAATAATTGTTAAATAAAGATGACATTAATGAGTACTTTCGAAATAATCACCCAAATATAAACTGATGTTGGTATTATTTTAAAAATAAAAATTACCGTTTGACCGATGTGGGCCAATTTCAACAGAGACTGACTGCGAAAGATACATGCATAAGCTATCTGTGAGTCCTGCGTCAAATCTGTTTCCATTTATGTCGAATTTCCGTGGCATTGTTTTTTTATACGACAGGCAAGCAGCGTATGCGGTTCACTTGATGTTAAATGACTGACCGCAGCCCATGAACATCCACTACATCAAAGTGTCGCAGATGCCGCACCGGCGCCAAGGAAGGGGAGGGGATAGGGGGAGGACTAATGATGGGAAATTGGGAGAGGAGTACAACAGGATGGGAGAGGAATGGGATGGGAATACAGGCCTCCGGGCCCCGCTCACCGTATGAAACACAGTGCAATACTGCTTCACGCCGGTCTTCCGCTGGGGGGGTGGTACTTACACCGGTGCGAGCTTGGACCGATCGTGCGCGATGGTTCTGTCTCTAGTGACAGTGCGCAGTGACACTCTAGTGACACTCACCTGGCGTCGAGCTTCAGCGCGTCGTGTATCTGCGTCATGCCGGCCGGGGACTCCCTCACCGCGGCGAGGCTCTTGTGCGCGATGGTTCTGTCTCTAGTGACAGTGCGCAGTGACACTCTAGTGACACTCACCTGGCGTCGAGCTTGAGCGCGTCGTGTATCTGCGTCATGCCGGCCGGGGACTCCCTCACCGCGGCGAGGCTCTTGTGCGTGATGGTTCTCGTTTCTAGTAACAATTGTCGCATCGCTGTTTTGGCCGCGATCTGCTTGTCGCGTTGGAAGTCGCGGAATTCGCGCTCCATCTGAAATCATATCTCAGTTACAACCCTGTGTCTGGAAGTTTGCGGTATTGGGACACCCCCGTGCCTCGGAGAGTACGTAAAGCCGTTGGTCCTGCGTCTGATCCTTCTCCGGTCCGGACTATACATACAGCACAGACCTGCTGCGCACTGCGGGTTCACTACACATAGGGCACAGACCCGCAGCGCTCTACAGACTCACTCTGAACCTTTATACTCTACAACACCTACGACTTTCCTGTATTGAGTTAATATTTTATATTATGGTTGCCTGGAAAAGATGGCTTTGAAGCCATAAGGCCGCCAGTTATACTTTTAAGTCATATTGTACCTATTTTAATTTTTCTTTGGTGTATAATAAAGAGTATTCATTCATTCATTCATTCAGCCTTCACGCATAGAGCACAGACCCGCAGCGCACTACACCCTCACTCTACACATAGCCTATATCTGCGGGTACACTACACATAGAGCACAGACCTGTTGCGCACTACGAATACACTACACATAGAGCACAGACCCGCAGCGCACTACAGACTCACTCTACACATAGCCTACATTTGCGGACACACTACACATAGAGCACGGACCCGCAGCGCACTACAGACTCACTCTACACATAGCCTACATCTGCGGGTGTGTAGTGTACACATAGAGTACAGACCTGCTGCGCACTGCGGTAGGTGGGCGCGGCGGCGTGCTGCGCGAGCTGCTTGCGCACGTCCCGCCAGTGCGCGGTGCACGTCACGCTCAGCTCCGCGAGCAGCGCGCGCAGCTTGTCGCGCCGCTTCAGCGACAGCGCGCTTATGTGCTGGTTGAAGAGGCGCTCCTGCAATACCAAAAAGATCACATTACCTTAATTAAAAAAAAAAAAACAATCTATTTTTCGACGATGATGACGATGATTTCTGAGGGAGTTTTCAAGACATCTCGATCATAAAGAACGAATGTTCAGCTCTCACTTGACATACCGAATTAACAGGGGAATTGAGATCACTTTGGTGTAGGCAATATGTTCCCAACAGACACATTACTATCCAGATGAGAGAGGTTAAATTATACCTCACATACCAAAAATAAATAATGAACGTGGAGATATCATTAAGTATTATACAAAAGGGGCTTTATTTTTCTTGTTAAAGTTTGGGAAGATACAAATCATATACAAACTCCATCGTAGTGAATGGTGTTTTTCAATATTCTATCTATCCCTTGTTTTGCTAACTAAAGTCAGGCAAATCTATGTATTTGCGCTTACTTTGATTTCAATACGCTGTCGACGAATACATTCGCTATGACATTTACATTTGGCTATTTGTCTATCTATTATCATATAATTTGACATAACAATCTATCCATAATTATTGATACGTTATAGAAAACGGCCGTTAAACTACCTTCTTTTGCAAGTGTCTAAATTTCAAACTAGATGGCGCTATTACAAGTTTACACACACTACCTTATCCTCCTTGGTGAGGTCGTCCGCGAGGCTGTACCTGTGGTCCTTCTTGAGTTGCTTCTTTGCTTCGCGCCACGTGAGGTCCGGATTCCGGACTAGGTCCGCTAGCAACGCGTTGAAATGCTGAAAAAATGGCAGCTTTAATGTGCAATTTATACGAAACTAGCTGATCCGCGCGGCTTCGCTCCCGTAGCATAATGTTATAATTTTCCCCGTTTTTTTCACATTTTCCATTATTTCTTCGCTCCTAATAGTTGCAGCGTGATGTTATATAGCCTAAAACCTTCCTCAATAAATGGTCTAATCAACACAAAAAGAATTTTTCAATTCGAACCACTAGTTTCTGAGATTAGCGCGTTCAAACAAACAAACAAACTCTTCAGCTTTATAATATTAGTATAGATTTGTTGGGTTTAAACCAATGATATTTTATAACTATAGATATATTACTAGCACGCTAATTTTGAGATTTCAAATTGAGGGTGTATCAACACTCCCTTGGTAACGAACGATTGTTGACAGAACCTCACATAGCAACGGTGGCTTGGTTACGAAAAAAAACTAAAAAATGCCTTCGTGTGTAATTAGAAAATGCACGAACAATTCTGCAAATAAAAAATATAAAAGGAAACTATCATATCATAGGTAAGAAGTTGAAAATAAAAGAATTTTAAATTCAACTATGAAGTGATTGTCAAAAGAATGTCGTCTTTTGACATTGATGGTCATATTTTTTCACAGTAGTCTTCTATGGATATAACATATCTATACATCATAATATATCATTGGTTGAACCAAATTTTGACTGAGAAAACCTTTGTCTGTTAATTTTAACTATAGCCTAAACATCAACAAGTCAATCAATAACTTTAATAGACTAGCACAACAATTCAACCTTGATCTATTTTGTGGTAACCCAAACGACTTTTGGTCGCGTCGGTGGTGGAGCTGATTCTTTCTTAAACCACATGAAGTCATGGAATTTTTACTGTTTTTTTTTAATTTTTATATTTTAGCGCAATTCTTCACATTTGTTGCTTGTTGTTTAATATTTTGTCACAACACGTGAGATACAAAATATTAAAATTGTAGATTTTCAATAAAAATATATCTATACATATGTATATATAAACCTAAAAGGTAACTGACTGACATAATGATCTATCAACGCACAGCCCAAACCGCTGGATAGATTGGGCTGAAATTTGGCATACAGGTAGATGTTATGATGTACGCATCGGCTAAGAAAGGATTTTGATCAAATCCCGCGGGAAAGGTGGACAGATATACACAGGTGAAAGCAGGGGCACAGCTAGTAATTAAATAAAAATGTATACCTGCATAGCTTCATCCCGCTTATGGTACTCTCTCTCCTTGTCGCGATCCCTCAGACTAGTCGCGAGCGCCTTCTGCACTTGCTTCTCTCTCTCCTTGATGGACGCCTGCGCTCTCGCCTCTCTCTCCTTCTCCTTCTCTTCCTCTTCCTTGGTCTCCTCTTCTTCTATCACCTCGGTTTCTGTCTTTGGTTGCTCCTCCTGCGTTTGTCAATTTTTTAGGACGTTGTTGATTGCATAAAATAATGACATTTTTTTTCAATGATTAAATAATGCTTTTATTTGCACAAAAAGAGCAATAACTTTCAATGTTATTTACGTTAAATTATCTTCAAATTGAGAGTGTTGAGAGAGCCCTTTCAAATTTTTTGAAAACCAATTTATATTCAAGCAAATAATACATTTATAAAGCAAGTAAGATACACATATTATCACTTATAGTTAAGTATTTATTAATTTTGATCATTTGTTAACATCTGAATAAGTATTAAAAGATGTGTTTTCTTTCCTTTTAAAAAAGTGCTTGGAAAATTGTTGAATCCGTACTAATAGAATGCGAAAATGAATATCTCCGTCTGTTCTTTACGGTTACGGGGACGGGAGATACACACAGGCAAAACCGCGGGGCACGACTAGTAAAATACCAAATACAACCATACCATTTATTCGCACAATCGTTACACACACGACACTTACAATAACGCGCAGTACTGTACAATTATTATCCTATAAATGAACATTTAATTTAAACTGTCACAAATGATGATAAAGTACAAAAAAATTATTAAATAATTTTTGAAGCATCTCAACAGCTTTGATGATTATAAAAAAACTTTGAATCAATTGGTAGTGTGTCACCAAAGGTACTTTTGTGCTGCGTTCACAAAAGTACACTTTGGTAATTATTTTGAACAATTCATTTATCAATCCGACTTCTAAGAGATGCCTTTAAATACATTAATATTTTTAGAATCAAATTCGAAACTATAATGGCGGCTGTACACTCTCGTTCTCGTATATGTCTCCCTCAAACGCCTCATCAAAGTAATCACGTACAAACGACAGTTTGAGGTGAGCGAACCCTACTCTACACAAGTTACCACTTTACACTTTTATTATGGGTCTGTTTAAAATAATTACATGACCATTGAGGTCCGGAATGGCAAAGCTAACTGTACTATTAAAATATACATACAATTTCAATAACAAAATGCGAAAAAAACAAAAATTCTCGACTCGAGTTACATGTGTAAAATATTTTAAATTATTAACACATAAAATATACTAGCCATAGCATTTGGTGACCCCTGATCTACACTCTCGCACTTCTTCGTTCTGTCCCAATGAGAGTGTATAACAGCCATAAGGAATATTGATAGAAGTGTAATACTTTCAAAATGAACCGTCTAAATTCAAATACAGTGAATAAAGTCCAATTAAAAAGTCTGTATCAGGTTTTAATGTAACTTTCAAGAATATTAATTCTACAGTACTTGCTCCTGTACACTTAACTAACTACATATACGTACAAATTTAGACATAGCACATTTGTTTTAAAAACATACATTCCTATCCATTTTTGGCTTAATTTCGTAATAGTTATCATTAGTTTGCACTTCGATTGGCCTAAAATATAAAAACATTTACAACGCTGAATATATTGTACAAGTGAAACACATAAATGTGGTAATCTATCTCACACAAACACATTGAAAGGTTTCAGGAATAATGATGTGTTTTTAGGGCTCCGTAACTAATAGGTTATACAGAGATCTTACTACTAAACCTCCACTGTCTGACTATATGTTAAAATTTATTTTATTTGTTTTAAAAGGTAATATAGAATTTAAATTATAAGCGTCTATCTGTTAAAGTTTTTTTGTTACAGCAGCAACGGTTATACATTAATTTTCTTCCTCCTAAGATTGTATAAATTCTAATTTTACTTGTTATGTAACCTTTTAATTAATCTTTTATGTTATTGTTTCGAATTTCCGTCTGTATTGTAATTGTTTTATATAATGTCCTACGTACTCTGAGGCCCAAGATACGGACTATCGTCTAGCTTGGTCTCACGAGCACGCTATTCAAACTGTACCTACTCTAAGTTACATATCTCTATGATTTCCTGTATACTTATTACTGCAATAAAGATATAATTTGTGAAAATGTCAGCTTACAAGCTATCGCGGTTTATGAGGTACAATCTGGTTACAGACAGACAGACGGACGCTTTGTAATAGGATCCCGTTTTTAGATTTAATGTACGTATTCCTAAAAACGACATATGATATCTCCTCTTTGAAAACTTATAAAAACATAGAGCCAACATACTCTATGAGTGAAGGCCCTTTGAAAAATATAAACAATTTTATTTATTGCTTTTTGAAGTGATATTTGAATAATATAAAGTAACAGCAATAAGTGAATATTTCTTACATCAAAATTAATAATAAGAATGTTTTTTGTCCCACATAGTCAATACGAAACAAGAAAAAGAAACACTATTACGTATATTTCTACTTTCATATTAAAAAATGTATTTATTTCGCGCTAGAAATTCTTGTATTTACAAAAAGCATGAACTCGATGTTTATTTCGTCAGCGGACCATCAAAACCTCGCATGTGCACAAATCCAAATTTTATAGGAGGCAAAAAACCAATAAAATACCTTAGATTTTTTATGTTCATCGCCTAATTTAATGATTATAACGGTGATTATTTTTCGGCAATTGTTTAACCTTTAGAAAGTTCAAACGATAGAATGGACCGTCTTATGCCCAGTTCCTATAAAAATAAAAAGAGTCGTTTTACTTACGAACAGTACAATATCCTACTATGCGTAGGTCAAAAGCGTATCCACAAAAAATGTGGCGTTAACTAACTTCCTAAACGTGGTTACGGTTAGTTTATTAAAACCACTCGTTAATGAAAACGATACGTATCTGTAATACTATGACGTTCCGTCGTTTATAGGATCCTTGCCCCAACGAACTATTCGCACCACAGAGGTTGAAATTACTGTTTCTTGAGGTTTGTCATTTACTTCAAAATATTGTTCTAGAGTTATCCAATTTGAATTTTGTTTCACACAGAGATATTTAATTAAAGACAATTACAAGGTCTTTTCAAAAATTGTTGACTTACAAGGTTTTCACAGTCCACCAACGATTTGCGCTGTAGCACATTTATTTGTGACTATGTAAGAAGTAATGACTATTATTCGGTTCCGCTAGAACATTGAGATATGATGAACTTAGAAAAAAACCTATCATCTATATTTATACTTTACTATATTACTTTAAATTACAGTTTAAGCTCTTTTTAGTTAAAAGTAAGTAACATAAGACTATTATAAAAAAAATGGAGAAGGAAATAAAGTTGTGCTGTGAGCGCCTTTAAGATGGCGGCGAAAAATAAAATATCTACGGAGATAAATTTAATCCGTTTAAATCTTTTTAATCCACAATTGTTTAAACATTTCCCTGTCATAAAAAGTCCCATAACAAACTAGACGATTAATAAATGATAATATTTATTAAATTAATTAATAAAAAAAATCGTTAAATACTTTATTAAAACCAGACAAAAACTACATCTATTCAAAATAATATATACGATATACAGTGGCATAGTTTTAAACTTAACCTTAGTATACACACAAAATGCAGTTACAGAAGTCAAACTCCATACAAATGGCGCTCAAACAACGCACACATTGACACGTTTCACCGACACAACATGTCGAGATACATGGGACCACCATGAGAGCAAATATCATCCGTTTTAGCCACGCCCATAGATAGTGCCATCCACGACGACGATGCCCTACCAATTTTTGAATTTGGAATATGATCGCAATACTTTGTCCTAATTGGTCTATTTATTTTAGTGTGCGTGTGCACACATGGGTCTACCTATAAAACTTCACACAAGCAGAAGCTTGCATACATATACTGTCAACGATTGGAAATAGTCGGGCGCGTCTTCGTGGATGAGTTTATCTATAATGTGAAGTACATATACATTGACTTCTGTATCTATCCATTTCGTGGTGAGCTATATTTGTATAAAATAAACAATGAACACAAATGCAAATTATATTATTTCAGTACTTTTGAGAAATAAAAACAGTACACGATGCAATTTACACCTTGATGTCTATAGAATAAGGCACAAATTTGTGTGACAGCGAGTGATCAGACATATGTCGCACCGCCGGATCTTCATTTTTGGTTTGGCAGGGCAAAAACTGAATCTTTCTTCAAAACTCGAACGATGAACGATTTACTTTCATTTTAAAAAGAAATTTGCATTTGATGTGTTTGCAAGCGAAAAAAAAATAAGTCCCATTATCTACCACGAATGAACCGCCTTTTTTACTTCACAATTTAGTCAGCAACAAAAAAAACAAGGAGTGATTTTGCATTCCTATACCACGAAAATGCCGCCTATTGAATTAGAAGCCTTTAAATTGTGAATTTGCCCCCCCCCCTCACTCCATCACATCCACCCTGAATATATAATCTTCATTTAGTTCTCGTACTGTCAAACAAATTTGTATCTTAATACGTACTAACAAGATCTATATTTCTTAAGTTCCAATCTCATGATATTCCTCTATTATTTCAACAACAGCTCACCTAATTATAACCGAATTTTCTATTCGCGACTTTTATCGTACTAAACACTTGTGTTCTGCAATATACAGGATTATTTTATGAATACTCATTGAGATTTTAGCTCTTGTAGCTAACTTGTTACCGTTCAATTTTCTGAATTAAAATCACTTGCACTTAGCAATTATTGGTTTCTTTTAGTACAATAAAACGCGCGCTATTAATATATTTTTTGACATTTAATATCAAAACATTCAACAAAATCTGACTTCATCTCGGTAGTGCCAAACCAAACAATAACAAATAAAAAAACATGATATATACAAATGTTTTAAACGACTATACTTAGTGCGAACCTATCGGGTCGCTTACTCACTTGTCGGTACAATATTATTTTTTTTAATTTATTTATAGACCAACCAACGTTTGAATACAATAATACTTATATCGAAACCTATTAATAAAAATATATTAGATAAAAGCTTGAGAAGCAAATTTTTACAGACTGCCGCACACATAATATATTTAGATAAAAAGCTTGACAAATGTTAAACGTCGTATATCTTGAAGTCGATACGTATTAGACCATGGTTTAGAACCCCTTCCGTATAGAAAGTCTTAAGAGTATGAATAGATACAGAGCAGGGCTGGTCAACCCGCGATTTATGTAAAGTCGATCGCGGCAAAAATAAATTTCGTATGAATTAATACTTCTATATGAAAAAAAAAAAAGAAACTGGTACTATTTCGCTGTCATTATCAAATGCATTGCGAAAAACTCAGTTTTTTTTTAAATCATCATAAACCCCCCTCTCCCTAGATTTTACGAAAAATTGCCTCTCTTCGCCCCCCAATGCAGTCATGGATTTATTAAAGTTAACTGTAAGAAAAATTTCAGATGCAATTTGACTATGATGCGTTTCACAAAGAAAAGCGCTATCGAAGACATAAACTACCGTTAAATAGTGACCCAGACACAGGGCACTAGTCACTTTATAAGATCAAATATCATTATTAGCTGGTAGTATTATTATTAATATTAATACTCGAGTCCCTATGATGTGAAGTTTTATTAACTTTTCTTTTAAACCATGTAACCACAATATGTATTATTATATCGACAAATCAGTAAGCGTCCTTACTAAACCTTACACTATTTTTATACCAACATTCTTAATTAGTTCTTAAAATAGTTTAAAGATAACAATTTTACACGCTCATATAATACAGGTAGAATTTACACCTCGGTTCTATACAACCAATGGAAATTTCTCGGACAATATTTAATATTAACAATACTATACTCCTTATAGTGCTGTCGATTTATTATAGTATTTACACGTTTCTGTTGTCATAGTTTTATGTTTCAAAATTAATGAAAATAGTCCATACTGTGTTGTTTTTGGGATAAAATTATGTTTCACATACACATAAAAATATAGCATGTACAGCAATACTATATTTTTAATATACTTCTGCTATTTTTCGAGTTTCTGTAAACAATTGAATAAATAAACAATACGGAAAGAAATTTCGATTTAATAACAACATGTATGATAATTTTATTTCATAAAATATTTAAGTGTAGTTTTGTCATATCGTATATTTAAATATAAAATACAATAAGAAATACTATCTATATCCTACAGAAAATCGAGAGATAACAAAGTCATTAATAATTTAGTAAAACTGTACGTACAATAAAAACACATTACTCAAATATGTCAGGTCAAAAATTTTTTGGCGTCGAATTTAACAACATTCTGTCAAGTCCTTATTCAACACGTTACATTAATTTATAATATGTTGATATTCGCCCTGTATTAACGTTAATAGGCGGTTTTCAAAAATGTCGTCGCAAAAGAATAGAATAATAATTGGCGGTTATTATTCTATACTTAAGTCGGATTATATGTATAAACCAAATAACGTCTATATCCCCCAAAGATTTTTAGTTATAGATGCGTTTTTGCGAACGAAACGTTGTTACTTGTGACCTTTACGTTTTTAAAATAACTTGAAAATTGTTAAAACATATCAAAGCTGTGCAAATTTAGCACCTCTTCTACGCAATTTTGGGTTTATTAAGGCACTGGTTATTAAGGTCCGAACAAAAAATTTATAGTACCTTAAAGGACCCAACGAATACCTAGCGATAAAGGTCATTGTCAACCCAAAATTGCATAGAAGAGGTGCTAAATTTGCACAACTAAATATCAGTACTTTTTTTGTTAGAACACACTCAAGTGTAATTCTATCAGAATCACTGACTGACCGAACAGTGACATGGCAAAAAATAGATAATTGGTGAAAAATATCACTGAATAATCGTATTCTATGTATATGTATATAAAAACTTTAAATCTTCAACAATTTCATTCTCCAGTCTTACACCTATTGCATACAACAAACGAAACACTCCCTACATTACAAAAACGAACAAGGTTTCTCTACACCGAAACGCATCTATAACGAAAATCTCCACTTCACTTAACACTAAGTCCACTCCGCACTTACACTTAGTCACAACACTAATGGTTCCTACTGCGCGGCCGATTCAAGCGTTTACAAAACACCTTGAGCAAACACTATTCTTTTTCCGACTTCCTTTTTCTCTTGTCAGTCTTCTCGGCTTTCTTCTTGCCTTTCGCGTCAGGGTCGGGGGACTTGAAGTCTTGCTTCCTTCGTTTCGTGGGCGACACTTTGGGGGACTTCTTTTCTGGAGTGGGGGCTTCCTTTTTGGAGGACCTGAGTTGTTTCGGGGAGAGGACGAGGTTGTCGGACGATTCCGTTTCGTCGCTTTTGTCTGACGGTTTGGACTTCTCGTCTTCTTCGCCAGGGATGCCGAGTATTTCGGCCCACTGGTCCGGGGGCGGGGTCGGCTGTTTTTTCGTCTCGTCTTCGGTAGCTTCCTTCTGTGGGACAAAGGGAGCGGTTGAGGGACACGAAACTCTATTACGAAGCGAACCTGCATCGGACACGTGTCGTATGGACGCAAACGTTTCAAGTGTAAAATTAGAACGATCCACTCGCAATGCAAAACGTGTTAAGTGACCATCGTATTAGACAAACACATTGAGGTTAGCACGGCTATATACATAGGGCATAAGGCTGCGAGCACATCTAGTTTACGGCCGTGGTATCGATGTGTCGGAGCCCTAACGCCTGTCATAGTCTGCGGGTGTCCGATGTAGGCTCGCTGTAATGTTCCGACTACACGCCCCCAAGTCGAAAGTTTGCACAAACTGTCGTCACACCTTCTACGATAGCAAAGAGAATGGACTGAGCGTTCTCCCCACTACAAAATTTTATCTAAGTCCAAAACTGCCGTGTCTAACATTTTTTAAGCCACAACTTTAAAAAAAAATTAAATTCAGTCCATTCTCTGTGAACTATATATCAGCGCAAGCCCACTTGCGCAAGCCCGTTTGTGCAAGCCCACCGAGCGTGTATACGGACGTGTACCCACCGCCGCTCCTTGTCCACTGTAACACCAAACGTTCGTAAATCCGTTCCACTGTGCGCGGGGCGCGGACCCCCCGCAGATTATGACAGTCGATGGCTGCACGCACACACACAAACACACGCGCACGCTAACACGTAAAACGAACCGCGAATTGTCGTGTCCGTCGCAGATTTGCTTCACACAATGCGGTGGAAACACCGACATATAAACCAATTGTTTTAAGGTATAAGGTGAGAGTTTTCTAAGGTTCAAATGAATAAAAAATTCTAGAATTAAAGCGTGTAATGCTTTACCCAGTTTTGTTATGCCCCATTATTCTTATTAGTAATTGAATTATATTGAAACCAATTGAGTATTGCTAAGTAATATTAAATGTACTTTAGTTGACCTTACAAGAGCCAGAACAAATGGTTGTTTTTTATAGTTTATTTAACAGAAAGTCGAACTAGTAGCATAAAAATAAACTCGATAACAAACTAAAATTCAAATGATCCAGGTCTAAAAACAAGGAAAGGATAGTACCTAAAGATTATCTTTACTTTTGGTACGGAAATTAATTGAGATCAGAAATAAAATAAAAACCATATACTCTCTCGCAGATGAAATGATAAATTTAATAATTCCTAAATCTAACTTTTTACAGACAATAATCTAGTAAGAAATTTCTTGACATTTTTCCAAACTATTTCATTCCACACAATTATTAAAGTGATTTTCTTCTAACATGTATGTGATTAGAGTAAAATGTAATAAATGGTTATTTTTTAAAATAAGTTAAGGAAAACCGCCATGATTGTTTTAATGATTAAATATTGTGTTAGACACTTTAGTAGTTTTGTAGTGTAAAAAATAAGTTACTATGTGTATGTAAAAATGTAGATAAATATAAGAACAGCTTTTTAAAATTCTAAATATTACTTCAAAGCGAACATTTTTCAAACGGCACTTACCTCTCCCTTCTCCTTTTTCTTTTCCTTTTTCGGCTCCTTCTCCTTCTCTTTGTCTTTTTCCTTCTCCTTGTCCTTGTCTCTCTCCTTCTCTTTCTTGTCTTTCCTGCGGCTGCTTTCGCGATCTGTAAATTGAGGTATTAAATTATTAATATCTCTTACATTGTAATATTTTTTTGCTTGTATAATAATTTATGGCTTTTTTGTACATTTTTTTGTAAAGCGCAGTCTCCCGAAATACACCTAATGCTACATTGAGCGCCTGGGTTAAATACAACAGTGTTATTATTCTAATTGGTAGAAATAAATAAATTTTGATTTTTACCTACCTACATATATAATTTTGACTAAATCTAAGATTTTAAAAAAAAGCTTAAACTTTTCTTTATCTTTCTCATCCGTCTCCCTTCGACTACCATTCAGTGTCTGTGCTTCTATTTTATGTCTCCCAAAAAAATCACTGCAACTCACCCTATTTTCAAACAAATCGAAAAAAAAACAAACTCAAAACTCACCTTTCTCTTTGCCATCTTTCTCCTTCTCCTTGTCCTTCTTCCTCTCTTCCTTGATCATCTTACAGTACTCTCTAAAGTAGTCCTCTCGCAAGGTGCTACTCTCCACGGCTTTGTACCTAACGTCGAGGTCGATTTTCTTCTTGACTTCGACCCATCTCGAGTGTCTGTCCACACTCTTGTCTTTGAGCAGTTGTATGAAGTCGGTTTTCGCCTATAAAAAT
>LQNK01000293.1:3211-19183 GCA_001586405.1 Phoebis sennae | reverse complement strand
GTAACGGTTGGCGCGTATGAAATAGTCGCGGTTGGTTGATTGGTGGATGTGAAAATGTTGAATTTTTAATTCTTGGGTAAGGAAGGATGAGGACTTTTTGTGGATACATTTTAAACGATTATTGATTTATTATATCAGTTGAAAGTGTATAAATTACTGTACTGAAGACTAAGATTCGATTTTATGGAATTTACTTATAAATTTAAAATTTTAATTACTCCACTAGTCACAAACAAGTATATTTCTATTTAAAAGACTTGCATGAATTACCAATCAAATAACATCTTCAATATTATTAACAAAGGTTATCAAATGAATGAGAATTTATTCGGGTAATAGCTGTTTCTATCTTTAAGTAAGATACATGAGTGGCAATTTAAATTTAATCTTAACTTAATTTTGCAATAAGACCTATGTATCTAGTTGGTAAGCATAAATAAATAAAAAAGGTTATCAAAAAACGACGAAGTATCAAGGCATTATTAAATAGGATCATAGGACAGGTGGGAAAATAAAATAAAAAATCGCAGAGCTTCCCCTCCCGCAATCAACCAAACACAATAATAACAGCGACAAAAAAGCTGAAAGAGATATATTATTAGCTGCTGAAAAGAAGAATATTTCGTTAATGTGCTGTGGATTTAAATTCAATTAGATCCTGAAAAAAATATCGCATTAGTAGAACGAAAGTAAAGGTATTTATTTATCTTATAGTATTTCAATAGTTTGTAAGAATATTGTTTTATAAAAAATGCTTTTTCGATGATCATAAAATATTTGGAATAATATAGGGATAAAATACAATAATTTATCCAATAATGACTCGTTCTCGTTTGGTTTTTCATTTGAAAAGAAATGACTACATAACAAAAAAATAATCAAATTTAAAACTTCTATTTGTATCAAATCCGTCCAGGAGTTTTTGACTGATTTAAGCAGACTCATGAATAAATCTTAATATCATTCAAACATTCGAATACTGATATCACCTTTTTTATTATATCACATACCATTTTATATCAATTTTCTGTAAGGTTTCATAAAAGTATCTTTAATTATAAAAGCTTTTTAAGTCATAATTTTTAGACTTTTGGCAAGATTTTCTATTTTCTCTGACTTAACGATATGATTGTGTTTTTAAAAGATTTCTTTCTGTTATAGTAAAATAATGACAATATTCTAGTAGTTCTGTATTTAAAGAAATCAATCTTTTAAAGGGAAAGGGATAATTATCAAATAATTTACATTTAAATTTAGGATCATATTGTTTTAGACACAAATTAATAAAAACAAATCAGAATTATTAAAATCTTGTTCATTAAGGAAACAAAATTTTAAGCTTTAGGGTATCGAACCCAAGCTTTTAAACCAATTGAAGAAGAAAATTTAAATAATTTAGAAAAATGAAATTATAATAGAAGGAATTATTTGTATAAATAATACAATATTGTAACTGAATGCTTATGAATAACAAAATCATATTTTGGTCTATTTATTCGGTTATAACTGTGTTATATCGACTACTAACCCATTTAAAATTTTAATATGGGGTTCGAACCCATACATATAAAAAAAAATATTCTATAATATTATCACTACGCCAGAGAAAATATAAAACCATGCTATACCTTTACTTTCACTATCTTAAACTACCTAACATTTGTGTAATTCGTAAAAACAGCCTTATCAATACAAGCGGTATAAAAACCGTTGTTTTTTAATTATAGAATAAAAAATATATACATTAGTCACTTTACTTTATGAAAATAAATTCTATATTAAACAAAATGTAAATTGGGAGTCGAACCCACCATTTTCCTAATTACTAACAACAACACACAACAACCCACAATTTTCTGATGAATTTTTACATTTGCAAAAGGTTCGTTTCGATATCAAAAATACTCATAAAAAATATATTTTAAACCATATTTATGCTTCAAGATATTCGCCAAAAATATCTTGAAATTTGGCCATATTTCATTTGGCGTTTAAAATTGAGTCCATAAGAACTACAGTGGTCTAACTTATTTTTTTACAATAAAGACTCCATTATAACATAAATACATATCGCATTAGAGAGAACTTCAAATTTTAACATAGTTTAAAATCATATGATTACCAAATCAGTCACTTAACATCAGGTGAACCGCATGCTCCGCTGTTAAAGAAAAAAATATCAAAATTTTATTGTATGTATGTATTTTGTGAATATACTGAATATTTGCATGCCTTTTTTTAATTTAGTCAGATTTATACCTTTTTTATTAAAACCATCTTTGATACTTATATTCGCAAATAAAATTATTTCATTGCATTTCATCTGACCATACTGATAACTTTCTTTTCATAATCAATGTATAAACATTTCACAATTATCAAGCAAAAAGTTATTATATTAAGCTACAGTATTCATAAGACTGTTTTTGGACTATGTCTCTATTTAATTTTTGAATCTATTTAAAAAAACAAATTTTACATTATTTCTCTCGAAGACTTTAACTTTACATTTTACTTTGTGTATTTAAACTTTGATATAATTCAAAATTTGCTGTTTAATTTTTGTTCTAAGGCAAGGAAGCTTTTCTATCCAATCTATATTCAACAAAAATACTGATTTTAATGATATTTAATTTAAAAAAATTGCATCGGTTCAGTAGTTTCGAATAAAAAAAAATATTTATTTTAAAAATAGAAAAACTTCCTTCACGAAAAAATAAAACTGGGGAACCTGTAAGAAAAATATGATTAGCGACTTTAATATTTCTTGCAAGTCTATTTACAATTCTCTTTGAAAACTTCTCAAAACTTTACATTTTAAATTTAAACTTAAACATTTTTCAACCCAACACCAACAAAAAATTAACTTGGCAACATGCTATTTTCATAACTAAATTTATTTATTTAATTATTTTTAAAATTTTTATATAAAAATACTTTTTTCTCATGACTTACCACGTAAAGCGCGGTTTCCGTTAATTTTAATATTTCCGTTATATATATTTTTTATAATATTTGCTTAAAACTATGTCTAACCTTAGAAAGATTGGCGCTAGCTGGGGTGGCCACTTGACGGTATAGTACAATCAGACTTTAATAAAATAACATTCGATCTGAAATTTTAAAATTTCTATGAAAAAGTATTCTTTAAGAGATATAAATTTAAAAAATACAGTTGATTGCAAGCATATTGCAGATCAAAAATTTAAAATTAAGAGAGTTTATGAATTCTTAAATCGCATTTATATTGAACTGCTTTGTTTCAAAAATTATTTAGTATTAACGCGGATATTAATTTCAGATCATTGATTTTACTTTCGAGAATATATAATTCTGTTATTCTTTAATTTAGTTAAATTAAATTAAATTTTATAACGCAATGATATTAAAATTAAATTAAATTGACCATTATTTTTAACTGCACCTATTATTAAATATTTCCAAAATTTCCGTTAGCTCGACCATACTCCCAAAATTTCAGCCTCATTAGACATTCAACTCAATTCTGTTATCAAAGTACCAAAAATTCTATTATTTCATCATATATATATCATTCCATAATATAATTGTTATATAACCGTTCAAGTTATAAAACTACCAACATGTAGTTCCTACCTACTTCAACTATCGTTATATTTCCGATATTATATATCGTAATATTCCATTATTCCATCAAATTGTTATACAACCGTTCAAGTTCTAAAACTCCAATTACAAAACCCCCAAATTTTTTCTTATCAAATTCAACAATGAAATTACCGAAAAATCGTCATTTCACATATAAACGCATCAAATGACCACCGCCACCGCTGCGCGTCCTCGCCCGCACGCAGCGCTCGCCCCGCCGCCGCCGCTGTCACGCGGCCGTGTTATCGTGACTATGCATTCCATTATTTTATTTTTTTTTAAATCAACGGAATTATCATGAAACACGACCGCCTTGAGGGACAAATTGTATTACAGTTAGGTGAATTATAAAAACGTAAGTTTGGAAAATGATTAGAATAGAAATATTTTTATTCATGTCAACTTTTTATAAAGACAATATGTACATAACATTGAAGTATGAGTAATTTAATTTTCCAAACTACGTAATGGGACATTCATGTGAATATTTGTATGATCCAGTTTGCGACAACCGCAAAACATTTTTAAGTTTTTAAATATAAAATAAACACATGCAATGCAAACTGTATCATACACAAAAGAGGAAAATATTTCAAAAATTGTATCTTATAGAAAAATTCAAAAATGTAGGACAAATAAAAAAAGACAATTGCATTGCACAATAATCACAGCTCGGTATAAATATCTTCAGCAATTTAAACTATATCATGTGAAGATAAACCAGCAAAATATATGAAGATGGGAATCGAACCCAAAACAAATTATCCTTTACAAAATCAGTTTATATGGCAATTTCAACATGTCTTCGGGGATCGAACCCGTGCCATAATAAAATAAAAAAAAAAAACAAAAATATAAAAAATGCCTCAAAATTAGACAGGATTCGAACCCGACTAACATTTCATATCAAACCCTGAAAAGAAAACACAGTAATATAAATATTTATAATCATAATGTTACATGACTAAAAATTATCAGAAGTGATTAATAAATGTTTTTAAATTTATCCTGTAAGCCAATTGCGTATAAATTTATATGTTAGCAAATAAGGCATACTATATTCCTTTATATTAGTAAACGCAACATATTAATTAATTATGTTTTTTGACTTTATATAGCTTTTTAACATTAAGAATTTTGTAAATATGGGTCACAAGTTTCATCAATTCACCTTGCGTTATAGTAGAACATATCTTTCATCATTTAATTAATAATTACAAGATTTATTTAATAATTACATGATATACTTCCCGTTCCAGAGGGATTTTCGGGATCGGATTCGGATCCTATGTCCATCTCCTGATTGTAAGCTACCTCTCCACTAATTTCCAGCCAAATCGGTCCAGCCGTTCTTGGGTTATAAATGGTGTTAACACTACTTTCTTTTATATATTAATTATATGTTATTAACATCATTTTATGAGTGGTAACCTCCTGCTTACGAGTGTATTTCATAGAAACTGCTTAATGATGTGGTTCTGTCACACATAATTTTGTTATATAAAAATTTCCTCCGTCGAAGGTTTTTAGTAAAAGTATTTTTTTATGAACTTCCAACATCAAAATAATTACCGATTTTTTATAAATATATCAATGAAATGAATTCAGATATATTGTTTACCACAGTAAGTTAAGTGAAATGATTTTACTGAATATTGCTTATATTTCATCTCGATTTATTGTTTATCCTTTCATCTCCTCACTAAATTATATATTTGCATTCCATCCTACATAATTACATCGTCAAATTAGCAAATATCGTAATTATTCCCTCTCTACCCTCCCCCTTTTTTACTATATTAATATTTCATACTAATATCACTTCGTCAAATTAACAAGTTTCATTATCCCCTCTCCTTAGACAATATATTGCCATTTTATCCTACATATTATATTCCAGTATATCCCATATATATATACCACAAATACTTCATAGTTTATCTCCCCCTTCATAGATAGTAAATTGGCATTACATCCTACAAATACTCTAGAACTTCATCAAATTAATAAATTTCATACTTTTCACCCCCCTTTCTTAGAAAATTAGCATTACAACCAACAAATACTCCAGAATTTCATCAAATAAAAAAAAATCATAGTCTTTGTATTCACCCCCCCTTTCTCCGTAGACAGTTTGGCATTTCAACCTAAAACACTTCATCAAACAATATTCACAGTGAATCCCTCATCTCCCCCCCCTACCCACCATTTCCCTCCTCCTCTCCTTCTCCTCCTTCTCCTTCTTGCGCAGCTCGGCCACGTGCTCGTTGAAGTACGTCTCGCGCTCGCGCAGCTTCTCGATGCCGCGGAACCGCTCGTCGCGGCAGTACTTCGTTGAGAACTCGGTGAACGACGACCTTTACAAACAAAATTAAATTAACACATTGCCAGTTATTCTCTGTAGACCCTACCTTCCGAATTGGTGGTTAATATATTTGTTTTTTTTTATGTGACGTTTCAGCATGTTCAACGGCCGTTTTCGATATTCTATCTATCCCTTGTATTTCTTACTAGGCAGGCAAATCTATCTATTTGTACTTACTTTGATTTCAATATGCTGTCGACGGATAGACTTTGTTATGACTTTTGACAATCAAATGTCATTTAATCTGAGATTACAATCTGTCCATAATCTATGATACATTATTGAAAACGGCCGTTAATCTGAGATAACAATCTATCCATAATCTTTGATACATTATTGAAAACGGCCGTAAATATGTCTATCAGTTAATTTGTTGAGTTTGGGACTAGATGGCGTTGTGTTTAATGCCCCGGAATACTTATTTATATTTATGATATAAATGAGTCATATTTTTTTGTTTGTACTTTCTTTTACAATTTCACATAAATAAAAATAATTATCGTTGACGGGCTGCAGTTAAGTTTCACTCAATCTCAGAGCAACATAATATAAATACAAACTTTATTGACCTCGGCATGTACTTTCGCATAAAAAATAATTATGGTTGGTCCGTAGCTAAGTTCTTCGGAGCAACATAATGTGAATACTCACTTGGGCATGTACTTTCACATAAAAAATAATTATGGTTGGTCCGTAGCTAAGTTCCTCGGAGCAACATAATGTGCATACGTACTTGGAGTGCAGCTTGGCCTCCTCCATGAGCTGCTTGAACGCCTGCTTCTTCTGCAGCAGCTTGTTCCGCTTCTCCTTGCGCTCCTCCTCGGCGCGGTCGCGCACGTACTTGTTGAACACCTGTGAAATGCGTTTCGTGTTATTGTTTTGAATTTAATACTGTCATTTTTGACATGTATCGACTCGTTCTTCTAATGATGTAATCATTATATTATGTATTTTGCTATTTATTTTGTTGCAAATGTATTTATATTTTTCACTAATTAATACGGTACATATTTAATTTATTATTTAAATATTGTGAAAACGGTATATGACAGAGGCCGAGTACAAATGATTTTACACTCGAAATGATATACTAGAAACTCGGTAGTGACTATAGATGAGTCACTGCCGAGTTTCTCGCCGGTCGATAATATGAAGATAATATTACCTATTGCAGCAATGGTAATTCTTTTAAGATTTGTCACTGTGCCCGATATTTGGTCAAAAGGAACGTTTCATATTTTCACTGCGATCATTGTAGTTATGCTATCACTGCGATCACTGCGTACTCTGCTATCACCGCAGTCGCCGGCCACTCACCTGGCGCCGCTCCTTGGTCTCCAGCAGCAGGTAGCGCGGGTCGAACACGATCTTGTGCAGCTCCTTCTCCCAGGGGCTGAAGGCGGACACGTTGGACTCGCGCAGCATCTGCAGGAAGGCGGCGACGCGCTGCTCGAAGGGCAGCAGGGCCCGCTTGCGCGCGGCGAGCATCTCGGCCTCGGCGGCCGCGTCCGCGTTCGCGTCGATCTGCTGCCGCTTCGGCGCGCCCGTCGTCACCGCCACCACTGAAAAATTAAATTTATTTATTTATTTGAAAGATACGCTAACCGCATGACAAAATTACATTAGATATAACTATAAAATTATTCATACACATGTGATTTTAACTTATACATAAAATCGAACCCCCCCCCTTGCAATAGACCATTGCCGTGTCCACTGCGCCAATCGGGTCAACATCGAACAAAGTAAGCTTCGATTATCTCATTTAACATCCATTTAATGTAAACACCCACACAAGATTATTTAGATATCCAGACATTCACACAAGAATATAAATAATAAATGCCAGAGATATGCGGTAACGTAAAACAAAAGTCGAATTGCGAACCTCCTTTTTTGAAAGCCGGTTAAAATATAAATTAAAGCAACTGACCCTCGTCCTTTTTGGTCTTCTTAATGTCGCTATCGGACTCGCTGTCCGAGTCGATGCCCCGCTTCAGCTCACCGTTGCTCTTCACCGGCGTCGTCGCTGGGGCGTCTTTGCGCTGCAAATATATCATTTTATTATTAAAAACAAATAATACAAATGCAGGATTATTTGAGTCAAAAACCGTAACGTAAATTTTTAGAAATTAATTTATTTATTTAAAATCTTACATTATTATAACAGGTTTAAATGGGGAGTAATCAATTTTTTTCACATTACTGATTATCGGCGCATAAGTTAATATTATAATTATGGTATTGTGGTTTAAAGTATGTATTTAAGGATATACTGAATTTATTCAGGAAACAGGTTCACACTCAAGCCTACAGTTCATACCCATGCACGCACGTTCACACCCGCACCTACACTTCACACGCACGCACGTGCACACACACTCACCGGCTGCGCCAGGTGCGGCGGCTGCGCGACGGCCGCGTCCACGTCCTTGCGGCCGATGAGCTGCGCGGGCCGCTCCCACACCGAGAGCCGCGCGGTCGGGTTGTAGAAGAACACGCGCCCGTCGCCCGTCCACACCACGCACCTGCAATGGAGAATGTTACTAGGTATGCCAAATAGGTTGAAAGTTTATTACAGTATAGTTTGTACCTATACAAATACACTGTTTTTTGTTGCAGTCAAAAATACCAAGTAGTTTTCATTTTATAAGCTTTTAAACTTTCGAGTTCCGCTAAAGCCACGTGACCGCTTGTGACGTCACAAAACAGACGCCGCGCGGGCCGCGCTACTTCGCAGCAACTATAATACGTGTGGGAAGCGCTATAGCGAGCGCATGAGCTGTCTGTTTTATGACGTCACACCGCCGCAATCGCCGCGTCGGGCGATTACGATTTGGTTTTGCTTATAAATCAAAAACTAATTGACGTAACAAAATAATTTTTTCAACAGTATTTTTTAGTTAAAAAAAACAATATGAAAAGCTAAAAATCAAAATTTGTTAACATTCTTCATTATTGACGTCACATATTATACTCATTATAAAACGTAGATAACTTGAGGGGTTAGGTTGGGGTAATTCTGCTGCATAACATCTTCAGCAATAAAAGAGTGGGAGCCGATCGGGCCAAGCTCGCACCGGAGTAAGTACCACTCACCTAGCAGATCGGCATGAAACAGTATTGTTTCGTACGGTGAACGGGTGCCCGGAGGCCTTTATTCCCATCCCATTCCTCTCCCATCCTGTTCTACTCCTCTCCCAATTTCCCATCATAAATTCTCTCCCTATCCATTCCCCTTCCTTCAAGCTGGCAAGGCATCTGCGACACTTTTTATTGTAGGTATTCATGGGCTGCGGTCAGTCACTTAACATCAGGTGAACCGCATGCTCCGCTTGCCTGCTGTTGTATAAAAAAGTAATAACAATATGGTAATAGAACACACATGCTATGGCAGTATCCTCGTTCATAGGCTGCCGTTCCAACGTAACATTTAATTGTAACGGTATTAATTTTGCTTGAGAATATAAGTGGTATAGACCATTTCTTTGTAATTTAATTTATAATTTAAGTAAATAAAATAATGTTTGTGTAAATCTGGTTATTTTAGTACCTCCATCTGTCGCGCACAGGAAAAATACAGAAAAACAAACACAGAAAATTAAATTAAATAAAAACAAGCTAAGTTAACATATTTAAAAAACCCGATAATGAATCCTTTCCCCTCCTTTTTGTATGCGGCGACCAGAGCCGCGGACAGTAGCCAGTTAAATAAATTAGAATTATTACACATTTTCCTGCTATGTATTGTAATATCCACTTACCAAGGAGTTCCAGTGATAGGAGTACTTGACACCGGTCTGGTCTTGTCTGGTTTCGGCTTCTCCTTCTCTGCCTTCTCCTTCTCCGCCCTCTCTCTCTCCTCCCGTTCCTTCTCCGCTTTCTCTTGCTCTAGCCTCTCTCTCTCTTGTCTCTCCTTCTCCACTCTGGCCGTTTCAGCCGCTGCTTCGGCTTCAGTCAATTCGTCCACATCGATAACTGGAATAATTTGTTTTTTAATGAAAATTTTAATCACTCTAAGTATTTTTTAAAGGCTTGAAGTTCAAATTTCTTTCAAGTAAAATTAAAAGTACACCCAAAACATTATACACTAGTAATTATATAAAATGGGATACACGTTTGACATAAAAAAAATATAAGAGCATTATTTTCTTTTTAGTTTATAAACATCTCTATTACAAAATTACATCAAATATCGGTACAAAAACATCGGTGGTTTAGGCGTGAAGAAAACAGAGACATACAAAGTTACAGTAAGGTGGAACCTTTCTCCATAGTCATAAAAAACAATTAAATATTACTCACCGCCATCCAGTATAATTGGGTCATTCTTTTTCTGTTCAATCTTCTCGCCCTTTTCAAACGCTATCCTCGCTTTTAATTCTGAAAAAAACGTCACTTTATTATTTCAATATTCAAAATAAGCCGTAATTGCTGCAATGCATTATCCATTGTCATGGGATTTTATCGTTTCATAGGTGGATGCTTTCATCATAACATCTACCTGTGTGCCAAAACACAGCCTGATCCATCCAGTGTTATGGGCTGCGTGTGGCAATCAGTCACGTTTGAGTTTAAATATATGTGCCTGAGCTGTTACTTGTGATTTGATAAAATTTATTGACCATCAACTTTCGATTTATATTTCATTACACTTATTTCCCTAATCAAGCTATTTATTTTAGTTTAGTGGTGAGGGTGTGTGGGCTAATAGACACACAGACAAACAGACACTCACCCTCCAACCGCTGCAGAGGCTCCGGCTTGACCCACACACTCTGAGCTCTGGCCGCATGGTGATAGTAGGCTCTGCCGTCCGGCGCTACGTGTGTTGTCCATTCAGCCGCCGCAGCTTCTAATTCTGGTGGTATAACCTGGAACAAAAAATCATATAAATACTAATTTACACTAATATTATGTGTGGAGTTGACAATCAATTATCTATGTTTTAAGTTGATTAACTCAGCCTAACTCAGATCGACAAAAATAATAGTACATTAGAATTTAGACTACAGTAGAATTTTATATGTAACTCAGTTGTTGCTGGTATTCATGGTCTCATAAAAACTGTTAAACTTCACAATCTTGTGGCTTTTCCTTGTGGCAATAAGGAAAACTTTTCAAAAACTACTGGACCGATTTTAAAAATTGTTTCACCATTTGAAAGCTACAATATCCATGAGTAACATAGGCTATATGTATATAACATTATCTATCTCTTAACTTGAATAACTCAGCATTATAAACTGAGGTCGACAAAAATAATAGTTTATTAGAATTTAGAATACAGTACAAATTTTAATTATAAAACTCAGTTGTTGCTGGTATTCATGGTCTCTCGACAAATAACTTTTCCCAAAAAATAGAACCGACTCACATGAAACACTACAAAATAACTTGTATTTTCTAAATCTATTCAAAGTCGGTACAAAATCTTGTTGAATTGAAACTAGTTAATGCCACAGAAATGGTCGAATTAAAAAGAAGTTTTTGAAGTCGGTTAAAAAGAAAAGTATACTCACAGTGGGTTCTTTCTTAGCGGGTGGTGGGGTACCATCAAGGACGATGGGCGAGTCGCTGTCTGACACCATCTGTGGGGCGTTCATTTGGTTCACGGCCATCGCTGGAGGGCCACCTGAAATATAAGTCAATATTAATGCCCAGCTCTTATTAAAATAAAACGAGTTGTTTTACTTGCGGATTATATAATATTCTACTAGACGTTAATCTAAATCTACACTTATATTATAAAGAGGAAAATTTTGTTTAGTATAATCTAGTGTTTGTTTTAACGCGAGTACTTTCCATATTAAATAAAATACATTTTGTTTTTAATTTGGTTGTATAGAAGAGGCTCAAATACTACTCGAAAGCTACATTATCCTCGAGTAACATATTTTATAGGCTATATACTTATAATCTATCAAAAAAAACCCAGTATAGGTCATACGAAAATATCGCTAATTTTGAGATATTGAGGATTTTGTAGTTTTTTTTTAAATTTACCTTGCCCAATGTTTTATGTTACTGTAACCATAATTCTTATTTGTTTTTCATAATTTTTTTACTAAGTTTTCTTTATGAGTTGCTTTCTTAGACATGTGTCTGTGGCATTGCATACTAATACAAATATCAGACAACGGAAGAAAAAAAAATTATTTCAAGTTAGGTATTAAGTAAGATTTTGAAGTCTGATTTAATAGCCTGTGGTTAAAAAAAATGTACTACATGGAGTCGGTCAGTAAACTTTAAAACTTCTGTATTTAATAGCAATTTCAAAATGTTTTTATAGCAAAGAAATTTTCTATTTCCAAGATAATATTTAGCGTGAAATGTTTTTTTTATAGAAAAAATAATAGTGAATTCTAAATTAAGTCCTTTTGCGTCTCTTTTCTTCGCCTTTTGAATACAAATATTTACTTTACAATTAACTCACCTTGCATATGCTCCATGCCATTGCCCTCCGGTGCCACGAAGCCCGGCTGCGCGACCATGGGCGGCGGGCCCCAGCCCCACGGGCCCCACGTGCCGCCGGGCCCCGACGCGTTGCCCATGGGAGGCCCGCCCATGTTCGGGGCCCCCATTGGGGGACCCGACGTGGGGGTGCTCGATGGTGGTCCTACAATAATAGGAATTTATTTTTTTATTATACAAAACCTTAATAAAAAAAACATGATATAAGGAATATATGAGAGTCGAGTTTACGATGGAGGGCGATGTTTCGTTGTATGTAAGTATGAAAAACTTTGTCCGACGATAACTTTAGTATCGATTAAATTCTATAAGCGAACTAGCTGAGCGCGGCTTCGTCCCCGTAGCATAAAATTATATACTATCCGTATATATTTTTCTGCGATAAAATATATAGAGATATCGAAGAATTCCTCTAAGTAATGCTAAAAGAAATTTTGAAATTGGTCCATTACTTTTTAAACATACAAAAATACAAAGGTTTCCTCTTTATAATATTAGCATAGATAGATTAGATAAAAGAAAATGATAAGTTTGAAGATGAGCCAAATCGGTGGGGGGTAACGAAGTTAGATGGGGCCAAAAAGATTAATATTTGAAGTATAGTTTATCCGACTTTGATATTTGTACGCAAATAGTAAACATAAAAATCTTGTCACAAAAATGTACGATATCGGTGGGGAAGTAACGAAGATTAGGGAGGTCAAATAGACGATTATCATATGAATTAGGAATGAAACGGAAAGTGATTTGGCATTGGATGGCGCCGGATATCCGGCGCCCGGATATTCGGCCGCTTATCGCGTTACAATTTCATTTGAATGTATGCGCATGCGACAATATCTGTCATTATTTTAATTTAATTAGCTGTCTCCGTCCATAACCTATTGTTGTATTATTTTTATTATTATATCATACTAGCTTTCAGCCCGCGTCTTCACTCGCGTGGACTACAAAAATCTGTGTATTGTACCATTAAATAAATAAATAAATATTCCTGGACATTTAACAGAACGCCATGTAGTCCCAAACTAAGCAAAGCTTGTACTATGGAAACTAGATAACTGATAGACATACTTAAACATACTTTTTTTTTGTAAATACATACATACTATAGATAAATTAACACCCAGACAGTAGAAAATTATAATGTTCATCACATCATAATTTTCTGCTCGTGGGGATCGAACCCACACGCTCCGGCGCAATAGACCATTGCTGAACCACTGCGCCAATCGGGTCGTCATTTCATCTCTAATATAAATATACCAACGCGAGGTCTAGTTCAGAGCGAGCACCTAGTACTATAGTATAAACGAGACAAATGCAGACTAACCACTGGCCATTGATTGATTGTTCTGCATGGATTCACCGGGCGGCATTTCGTCCATTTCTATCGGAGCCTGATCGGCCTGGTCAGGTTTGGCTGAAAAACAATATAAATTTTTATTATATATGTATTGTCTAAATTCTAATGTAAAAGACACCCTACTTTTTAGTCGAGGGACGCCTTCAAGGAGCGTGTTCAGTATTTGTTTCTCAATAAAGATGTCATATAAATAAATATATTTCATTGTCATTGTAATAAATAATATTCTGTACATATCAACTTGTATTATGTAAATACTAATGTAATCCAAATATGTACAAAATGCAGCATTTTTTTTTTGACAAAATCATCCAGGTTGTGTATGAATTTCTTCTATATTGAAGTAGGCAAGCGGAGCATGTGTTTCACCTGATGTTAAGTGATCGACCGCAGTCCTTGAACATCTACAGCATCATAGTGTTGCAGATGCCTTGACGGCTTGAAGGAAGGGAATTATTCTTAATGTAATTTACCCCCTACCTTTAATGTAATTTCCCAGTGCCATTTTTAAAAATTTTTATGCCTTTATTTTTAAGCCTATGTCACTACCACAATTCTAAAGTCATTTGTCAAAACCCGTTCAGCCATTTGGGCTGTAGGGCATGCCAAGAAATGGACATACAAATATACACTCAAAAAACATTACCCTCTTTTTATCGCAGTCGGGTAATAAAATACTCACCATCCTTAATCCAAGGCGGGGGCTGCGTCATGAAGGGCGGCACGGAGTTGGGCGCCCCGCCCTGCGGGCCGACACCGGGCGGCATCATGCCCATCATGCCGTTGGGCATCATGCCCATGGGCGGCCCGCCCATCGGATTGCCCATGGGCATTGACTGGTTGGGCATGCCTGGGAGCTGGCCTGCAATTTTATTTTGGTTAATTTAAGTTTTTCGTGTACACAAGTGCAACTCGATAAGTTTAAAAAACAAAAAATATTACATATTTCTAAAATATTTAACTGCTAATTCATACAGTGGCCTGGCATGATCAATTTTGAATTGTAATTATTTCACACATCATAAATATGATCATATAGTGTGCCATTTTGTGTATCAATTAAGCCGTAACAAATGAAATTGTGTACACAAATATTCTATTAGGTGGATTAAGATTTAGAATAATTTTTAATCCCAATTTAAGCGCAGCCGCGGTTTGTTACTGTTTGTCTTACTGATTGTTACAACGAAACTAACTCGAAGTTAACTCTCTCTTGGTAACTGAGTCAGCAGACTAAGTAAGTAAAACATATTTTCATCAACACATATTAAATAATATTATCAGTTCATAACAAAGTCCTTGACCACAGAACATTTTACTCAATATATTACATAAATAAAAGTGAATTTGATTTAAGTGTGATTTATTTCAAGATTATCAAAACAACATTGCCATTAAATAAAAAGATTAAATTAAAAAATAATATTATATTCCTTGAAAAAACAATTAAAACTCACCACCAGACACCATCGCCTCCATTTCGGCCTGCGTGATGACTTTACAAGTGGGGCTCTCTTGTGGTCTGGTCCAGGTTGTCTCTCTAGTCCTGTGGTGGTAGTAGTATGACTTTCCCTCTTCCGATTTCGTTTCCACCCATATTTCGGGCGGTGGCTAAAAGAAAAAATTTAATTAGACTGACTACAGATATTTTTCTTTTAAAATATCTTGTATCATCCAAATTCTAGGAGCCCCTTAAGATCTTTATAGCTTAGGACCAGAGGAATGACATAGGATTCTTTTAATCCCGGCAATCCTACGGGAACAGGATATATACGCGGGTAAAACCGTGGGGCACAGCTAGTATATTAATAAATATTAAATCCACATTTGTTCAAAACACAAAACAGTTAGATAAACAATTAGGTTGATTTTAAAGAAGATAGAAATAATAATTCAAAATTACTACATACATTTTTAAACAAAATCTTATAATTTTATTTATTAAAATTTGTACCAGTGTAAATTGTAAAAACTAATAGCAGACTCGTGCAAAATTTATAACCTAAAGCAAGATATATAATAGTTAGTGAATAAAAACTGTATCTCATGTTTCTTACCATATTTGGTGGCGGCATGCCAGGTGGTCCAAAAGGAGGTGGCTGTCCCATCATATTGGGGGGTGGTCCCATTGGCCCACCCG
>LQNK01002518.1:11471-24543 GCA_001586405.1 Phoebis sennae | reverse complement strand
ATCATTAGCTCAGCTATCATCCCCCAAGAGATGCTTCACTCATTACGGGACACCCTGTATATTACCTTTACCCTCCGCTTTATAATATTAGTATCATATTTTAAAGAAGCGCTATAATATAAAAGATGTCTATTTTCTTCCATAAATTACTTACGTAAAAAATACAAAAAAAAACATTATCAATGAAAGCCTGTATTCTCATCCCATCCCTCTCCCATCCTGCTCTACTCCTCTCCCAACTTCTATCATTAATCCTCTCCTTATCCCTCCCAATTCCTCCAAGCCGGCAGGGCATCTGCGACACTCCTATGTTGTAAATGTTCATGGGCTGCGGTCAGTCACTAAACATCAGGTGAACCACATGCCCCGCTTGCCTGTTTTAACATAAAAAAAACCCGCCCTAGGCTTTCTTGCGGAGCCTTACAGCGATTACCAAAAATTATTAAAGTAAAGGTTTTGTCACTCAACATACACGCAGTGCTTATAACCAATGTTGAAACTTGAAAAAAAATTGTTCATTATTAAAATTACAAAATCAAGATTATTTAATCTTAAATTATTTAGAATCGTCTAAAAGCTTTACACTTTCACAGAAAATGCAAACGTGTTTAAAGGAAAACTCACAGCAATGTTCTTGCTCAACAAACAAATAGCACATTCAGAGTAATTTAGCGCTTTTTACAGACTATTATTTAACTTGCTTCGTTCGTATGTCATTCTAGTTCATTTTTTATTTTAGCATTTGTAGGCGTCCAGCGTAGCTAGTGTCCAAGTTGCATTGTGGTACCTAAGATATAATCAGAGTGTAATTTTCAGGTTTTAGGGTTAAATCCGAAACTTTAAATTATATCAAAAAGAGGAATTTTTGAAAAGATCAAGTACTTGAGTTTCTTGCCGGTTCTTCTTAGTAGACACTGCTTTCCGAATCGTTGGTAAATAAAAAATAATATATGTATGTGACGTTTCAAGAGAGCTTTCAAAAAGCCAATATGGAAAAATAAACGATTTAAATTTGAATTTGAATAAGAGCGGAAAGGACTTTTGAAAGTGAAGACGACGTTTGAGAACTATGTTTAAAAAAATATGCGTGTCCCCCCAATATCATAGTTTAATATTCGATGGTTATGATCCGAAAACAAAAAAGAAAAATATTGATTTAACGATAAGTGAGTCATCGAATAACTAGTTGTGACTATTGGTTTAAAATTGATAATTACGAATCGGTCTACATCGAGATAAAAACAGTGAGTATCAACCGTTTCAATACAACTAAATTAATAAATGTAGATAATCAACATTTTTAGTGTTCTTATAATTCAGACGAGTACTTAAACGATTCATCTGCCTAGTAATGTAATTAGAATAATATTAATATATCTAGAATTGTAGAATTGAAATTAATGCTAACACTTGACATGTATTTTGTAATAATGATAATTGTAACTTATATTAATATTAATTTTGAATGCCCTTTCTGGGCAAATGTGTTGATACTTTATAACTGCTTTCTTTGTCATCAACTGTAATTTACACACATTATGCAAATAAAGATTATTCTATTCTATTCTACTTTACATGAATTACATTTTTTAAACCGTTATAACGTTCTTTATGTGCAGGTACCATATTATCCATTCATTAAAAACCCTGTAAATTAATAAAATTGTACAAACAGCAGAATATTTTGAAATAGGAAAATCACCTATAATTCACCTATAACCCAAATCTATAATCAAAGTTTAAGAAAAACGATGTAAACCGTCAGATTCCATGAACCACAAAGAAAGGCCCACTAAATTATAGAAAAAACCTATGAATGCGTAATCCGTATGCAGCCGGACGCATGTACGTCTCACTTCACTTCAAAAAAGCCCTTTGTAAACCTTTATAAAAACTACTTTATAGAGTTTATAAGGTACAGAGCGGGCAGTGAATAAAGTCTACATTGTAGAGATACATTGACAGTTCTGATAATATGAATATAAGGTTCTTTATTCATCGATTAGAGTAGATTATAATAGTATAGAATAGAAGAATCATTTATTGTGACACACAACTCGTTATACATACAGTTACAAACATAATATAAACAAAGGAAGTAAATAAAATAATGCCCTAACTGGGTCTCCACTGAATGTATAGACGGAATTCCAGCAAGGCATATCGCTGGAATTCTCACACTGATTTTCTTTTCTCTCACTAACGTCAGCGACGAAAATCAAAAAATAAAGAAGAAAAATATGGTTACGTCACATGATTTGTATTAACAATAAACCGTATTGGGTATTTAGAATAAGAAATAAAATTGATAGGATTATTTATTACTACCCCGAGGCTTCGCTTGCATAAAATTCGGTCCCTATAGATCAATAACAATATTCTATCACCTAACCCATTTAATACGCTATCTGTATACAAAATTTGTTCAAAAATCTGTTCTGAGTTGCGGCATGACTGGCACACAAACATCCAAACATACAAACTTTCGCAATTAAAATATTAGTATGAAATAGAAAGTAGGATTTAGTAGGTAAATGTTGTTCTGCAAAAGAATTAATAAGTAGTTGTTTTTAGATGTTTTTTGTCCGCTGGATCACTTTTTACTTGGTTTGTTTTCTATACCAGGGGTTCCCAGACTTTTTCAATCCGCAACGGGGTAAGTTATACGTTTAGACGCCCCAGCGCCAGCAGGGAGTTCAAGTTTCAAATAGCATTAATTGAACAGATATTCGGGACACGTCAAAGGGGGGTGGGAAAGCAGTGAAATCCTCGCGACGCCCCTCTATATAATATTATTTTTTTATTTACCAAATTTTTTTTTTTTTTTTTTTTTTTACCAAATTCAAAACGTTTATTGTTCATATGTTACAATGATCATTCATGATGTACATAAAACATTGTTGGCGATACATTAGTAACATATACCCTGAAAGGGCGCTACAATATTTTACATGAAAAAAAAAAATCTATTAAAAAAAATAATAAATAATACATATAATCAATTTTTGTTTAGAATTAAGTCAAATATATTATTAAAGTATTAAAGTATACTTCCTGCGATGCAAAGGTTGGGAACCTCTGTTGTATAGTTATACTATTCGTACCTGTTGATCATCATACAACAGTATATCTTCTTTAAATCTTTTAATAACATGTTTTATAATGTTTAAAATGTTTTATACACTAATATTATAAAGAGGAATACTTTGTTTAAAATCTACTAGACCGATTCTAAAAATCCTTTCACCGTTCGAGAGCTACATTAGTATGAGTAACATAGGCATATTTTATAGGCTATATATTATAATATAACATTATGCTACGAGAGCGAAGTCGCGTGGATCAGCTGGTCATTCATAAACACTTGATTTCATTAACGTATTTAGCGTTCATACCACTGCTTGCGGTTACTCCCGCTCTATACCTTCTTTTACTCTAATCTTCCATCCTTTTCTGGCAGATAGCAGAATATCCCTATCTCTTTCCCTCCCACATAAGTGACGCGCTAAAACGGGTCTTTAGATTGATTTTCCGGATGAAAAGAACCCATGTGCGCAATTAACCGAGTAAACAGGCGGTGTTTGTTTTACAAAGATTTAGGTTTACAAACTGTCAACTACAGTTTTTTGTTACTTAACCGTTTTCAATAATGTATCAAAGATTATGGATAGATTGTGTGATGTAAACTGGATCAGATTAATTGACATTTGATTGTCAAAAGTCATAACAAAGGCTATCCGGTGACACCATATTGAAATCAAAGTAAGTGCAAATAGATAGATTTGTCTGACTTTAGTACAAACTTTAGGAAAACAAAGGATAGATAGAATTTTGAAAACAGCCGTTAAGGAATCATTTTGACGCGATATTAGACAATTTGTTATTATCTTTTTCTTACCACGTCTTACGTTTTCACCCGTCTAATCCTGTAGCAACTATGAAATTAAAAGTAGCCTATATGTTATTCTCAACTCTTGCCATGTATACCAAGTTTCATTATAAACGGTTCAGTAGTTTTTGCATGAAAGAGTAACAAACATACATCCTCACAAACTTACGCATTTACAATATTATTAGGATGAATTCTTAACGTCACATCTAGTAAGCACGAGTTAATTTTACGAAATAAATAATTTATAAATAAAAACATAAAAATAGAAATAGACCCTTCTTCTAATATAGTTAAATTTAGCCGCCCCGCGGCTAGTGTTCAATAGATATTTCATAATAAAGCCTTACACACACTATTGATTATTTTTATAATACAAGTTTTTACTTAGTGCAGGTCTAGCTGATCCCATTAGTCTCATAGGTGTAGTAAGAAATGTAATGGCATGTACTAATGTAAAATATGTAACAATGTTATTTATGCCAAAAATAATTAAATAAAATATCGGGATGATATTATATAGCCTAAAGCTTTCCTCGATAAATGGGCTTTTAAACGCTTAAAACATTTTTTGAATTGGACCAATTCCTGAGATTAGCGCGTTCAAAAAAACAAACTCTTCAGTTTTATACTATTAGTACTAGTATAGTATTATGTTATCTGTGCTATTAGTAAAGATTAAGTACGGAAATAAAGGTCAGTCTTGTAAGATCATTGTCATATTTTTCGTGCTAAAGTATGTTCTGAATTTCCTGAAATAACATTAAAGATTAGCTCAAAACGACCCTAGATTATAACAGTCAGCACATTACATTTAGCAACGCGTTTTTGACGTTTCAAATGAAGGAAAAGGCCAAGACTTAGTCATATTTTTTTCTTGCTAAAATATATGTTCTGAACGTCCTGAAATAACATTAAAGCCTAGCTCAAAACGACAGTCATCACATTACATTTAGCGACGCGTTATTGACGTTGCAAATGAAGGAAAAAGCCAAAACCTTGTCATATTTTTTTCGTGCTAAAGTATATGTTCTGAATATCCTGAAATAACATTAAAGCCTAGCTCAAAACGACAGTCAGCACATTACATTTAGCGACGCGTTTTTGACGTTTCAAATGAAGGAAAAGGCGAAAACTACGCATTCGTGCAATGACCCCGGCGATATTGGGGCAAATTGCCCCGATCCAATTTGCACGACGACTGAAACGACCGGAGCTATCGCTGGCCTGAAGGATCGCTGAGATATAATAAAAGATGTGTCATTTGATGGTTGAAAACTGAGGCGATTTAATTTAGAATAAGTAGGCGATCACTTGATGACATACATCAGGATTGTATCATCACTACATAGTATAAAACAAAGTCGCTTTTTCTGTCACTATGCCCCTTTGTATGCTTAATTTTTTAAAATAACACAATAGATTTTGATACAGTTTTTTTAACAGATAGAGTGATTCAAGAGGAAGGTTTATATATATTAGTAGTTCTATTAAATAGTGGAGAAATTCTGTTATTTTTGAGGTTTCTAATGTGACATCGTTAACTTTCAATGTTTCTCCGGTTACATTGCAAACGCAGGATCCCTACGAGATTAATCAAAATAGTGTATTAATTTTTATATACAACGTTCACAGTTTTTCTGTAGTGTTTTTAGCATCAGCATTGCACCCGTGCGAAGCCGGGGCGGGTCGCTAGTTAGTAATAATACGAAGATGTTAATATACAATAACTTACATATATTTAATTCTTGTACACTTTCACTCCAACCGTGGCAAGAGGGGCCACTGAAAATCAGCGTTTAAGCTGAGTGGCCACCTCATTTAGCTCTGCACTGCACAGTCGAGACATAATGCTTAATGTTTGTTAAGGTGTATGATACGTCAAATTTGTATTCTTCTGTGCTATTGTAGAGATAAATGAGCTTTCTTTTTTTCTTTCTTAAAAGTTTGTTAGATTTACAAACACTTTGAGACAAAAAACATATTATATTTTATCTATGTCCAGGTGAAATTGAACACACAATAACAATAAGTATACAATATCCAGGATACGCGTCAATAAGACGTTTATATCAAAAGACGATCGCTTCAGTTTACCGACGTGTCTAATGGATTGTGAGAGGCGTTCGCCTGGACGAATCCGCCTCCGCTTCTTTGGTTGGGAGCTGGTGTCTGTTTTAAGCGAACAGCGAGACCTGAAAAGCATTCTCTATTGATGAATGAAATAAGACGTTTATAGAAAAGGACGACCGCTTCAGTTTACCAACGTGAACAACCCTACTCGAGCAGCACAAGATCGGCATGAAACTGTATTGCACTGTGTTTCATACGGTGTGTACGGTGTGTGGAGCCCGGATGGGATGATAATATAGGACATATTATCATCCGCTTCCATCCATTCCGCTTCCATTCTGTTTTTACCTCTCCCAACTCCCCATGGTTATTCCTCCAGTTCCTTCAAGCCTGCAAGGCATCTGCGAAAGTTTGATGTTCATGGGCTGCGGTCAGTCATTTAACACCAAGTGAACCGCATGCTCCGCTTGTCTGTTTCAAAATAATGATAAATTTATCACTATTTTTTATTTTATGTCATATAGACGTTATCAAAGAAAAATTTTCTATATCTAATGGATTGTGATAGACGACCCTGGACGAATCCGCCTTCGCTTCTTCGGTTTAAAGTTGGTGTTTGTTATAACTTCAAGTAAGTATTAATCGAGATTATTTTCTAGTGATTTAAATGCAATAATATTTTTATATCAAAGGCGATTCTTCAGTTTACTGAGGTATTTAATGGATTGTGAGAGGCGTTGGCCTGGACGAATCCGCTTCCGCTTCTATGGGTTGGAACCCGTGTGCGTTGTAAGCGGCCGGCGATTCCAGAATTCTCTAGTGATATTAATGCAATGAAACGTTCAGCCGTCTTTGCTTCTTTGGCAAGGTGCTAGCTTTTATTATAAAATACTCTTTTTTACTAATTAGAGTAAAAAAAATAAGAAAATCTCCTTAATAGCGTTTTTTAGTTAATTGAACTGTTTACTACATTATAATGTGTGTATGTATTTCCTAACAAATTTTAAAATAACATCCGGACATTAATAAATACACCACAATACACATGTATTCTATACACATACAGGTAAAAGTAGAGATGTAAACCGCTACATTTCATTACTTACAGTACAAAGCAATACTCGCATTATTCTCTCCCAGGATATTTCTTTTAGCTCCTGTACGCGAAACTGACACTTATTCATAACATGTCATAAACGCTATATTACTTTTTACTATAGAAGTGCTTTTACCGCTTTTAGTATATGATAATGACACGGAAATTAAACCTAAATGCTTTTATATTTTTCTTATAATTCTATGTTACTCGACTTGGTTTTCATAATAGTATTTTATATCTTGGTAAAAGAGTGTGCGATATCAGTTATGTTGGCCAATCTGAACAGAGACTAGCCAGGTAGGCAGGAGATATTATAGTAGACAAATATGTCTGCACACAGGTGCACTCTTTACTCCTTCACTCTCATAGTACCTAATAGCCCCCTTACCGATTTCGGCCATGATGGCCAATCTCAATACAGATAAGACTCCTGCGCAGGAGATTTTATAGTGCATGAGTGTACGCGCGAACACAGGTGCACTCTCTATTACTTTACTCTCATAACCTGATGCGACGGCAGACACGACTGGCGAGAGATCAGGCGCAAACCGACAATTTTACGTGCTCTGTGAACACCCCCGGTGTTCTAACACCGGCGACTTTTAAACACAGGGCTGTTACTAAGATTTCTTTGTCAGAAAAATCCCAAAAACATGCTTTCTCAGCTCCACTCAGGATTAAAACCCGAGACCCCTAGATCTGTAGTCAAACATACAACCACTAGACCAACGAGGCAGTTACTCATAGTACCAATGTATAATAGCTGGCTTTGCTCGGTCATATTTAATTATCTTTATATCTGATAGCCGTAATGTGTGAAATAATTAATATATTTTGACTTAATTATAAACATACAATTATTTCCAAGGGATATACTTTTACTCGTGGTTTCATCACATATTAAATCCAAATATATGATTTAAATAGTAAATAATACAAAATATAAACCAGCACGAAATTGTTGCACGTGGTAGTGATATTTTGAGACAATACATCATGCAAGAACTATTGTCCAAATTGAAATTATCAATCAAAATGATAGTGTGAACCTCTGAATTGATACAGTGATTACGTACCGGAGATGTAATGAGGGTCGGTATTTCAGAATTATTGGACAGAATTGTTTACGAGAGAAACATTAAATTACCACTTCCCAGCAGAATATAAATATAATAAATAATAATAAATATTCCTGGACATTTAACACAGCGCTATCTGGTCCCAAATTAAGCAAAGCTTGTACTATGGATAGATAACTGATAGACATACTTAAACATATTTTTTTTTGTAAATACATACATACTATAGATAAATTGACACATCATAATTTTCTGCTCCTGGGAATCGAACCCACACCCTCCGGCGCAATAGACCGTTGCTGAACCACTGCGCCAATCGGGTCGTCATGATGAATCCGCCTCCGCTTCAATATCGGCTTGAAGCAGTATTGCATTGTGTTTCGTACAGTGAGTGGATGCCCGGAGGTCTGTATTCCCATCCAATTTTTTTACCACCCTGTTCTAATACTCTCCCAATTTTCCATAATTAACCCCTCCCTTTCTTTCAAGCCGACAAGACCACGGCAACACTTTGATGTTGTTTTTGTTGTTGATGTTGTGTTCATGGGCTGCAGTTAGTCACTGAACATCAGGTGAACCGCATGCTATGTAACAGAAAAAATTTTGCCAAAAAATAGAACCGACTTCTTCGCGAGGAAGTCGGTTCTATTTTTTGGCAAAAATTGATGTCCTGTGAAGGGTAATTACATCATCTAGTTACAATTCAGTTGATATATACATCACTAACCTGAACCGCAGAGTTTATTCTGTTGATTTTCGAGGAGTTCCCTGGAATTTCTTTCACATGGATGATCAGACTTGAACCAAATTTCTATGGGACCACACATGAACTCTACTCTTTCGAATGCAAAAAGAATTTTCCAAATCGGTCCATAAACGCCGGAGATATGCGGTAACATACATAAAAAAAATACGGTCCAATTGATAACCTCCTCCTTTTTTTTTGAAAGTCGGTTAAAAATAAGAAAGAAGAAACCTCTTCTTATAAACCACTCGCAAAATTAGCTCGCTCGAAGCTTAAGTGGCAATGTTTCGTATATATTAGGAGCTGCTACTTATAGAGTTTGTCAGCTCCATCTTACCCTAAATATCTGTATTAATTTTACTTATATTATAAACTAGCCTTGCTCCGTGGTTTTACCCGCACCTCGTTCTCGTGCGATTCAAGTAGCATATGTGATATTCCTGGTCCTGAGCTCTATATACTATAATTAGTCCAGCATATCTCGAGTTATAAGTCTTTTTACAAGCCCGTCTGTGTTTTATATACAAGTACCTATTAAACGGATTTTCACAAAATTTCGTATACATATAGGCGATTACCTGAATTAGTTAATAGGAAACCTCCCTTATTGATCTATCAATAAATCGCGATAAATTCATATCGCGAGCGAAACCGCGTGCAGCTGCTAGTTCTAAATAATTCGAGCAATGAACAAAACTGTTGAAGTATCATTATTAACTCGAGATACATCATGCAGGAGTATTGTTTCCGAAATTAATCAAAATGCTAGCGGGGTTCAATTGAAATAGCGATTACGTACCGGGATGTAATGAGTGCCGGTAATCCAAACGCAATTATTGTTGAGAACTGTTCGCCGGAGAAATTAATAACGTGATAGATTATGTGCGTGTTCCACTTAGGACTAACGTTTATTTTTTTTTGAGTTTTTAAATTTATAAATACAATAATAAATAGAAAGTTTTTTATTTTCTCACACTTATTTGATATACATAGTAATATTTCGACTCCTTATCTAAAATTAAGTGTGAGACTGGTGCCTAAAATAGGCAACTAAATACCTGTGTGATCACCAGGCCCCCACTCATCATTACAAGAGACTGAAATAATAAGTAAATAAAAAAAAAATCTTCCTGGACATTTACGTACAAGCTTTGCTTAGTTTGGTCATAGATGGTGTAGTGTTAAATGTTCCGGAATATTTATTTACTTACTTTATTAATTTATTTGACACAACGCCATCTAGTCCATGACTAAGCAAAGTTTATACAATGGATTTTTTTATAAATACATTGATACTATAGATAATTAACACCCAGACAGTAGAAAATTACAATGTTCATCACATCATATTTTCTACTCGTGGGGATCGAACCCACACCCCGTGGCGAAATAGACCATTGCTGTATCCACTGCGCCATTTGTGGATTATTATTCTTCATGTGTCCTATCAGTACAAGTATAATTGTAGATGATTTATGATTTATGATTTATTTCAGAAATTGACGGTATAGGATTTAGCGCTAAAATCCCAATTTAAAAACTCAGTATACATATACAATAAAAAATGATCCATGAGTAATTAAGAAAATAATTATTTTCCATCTGAACTAATGTTTTTTATCTCTGTGGTTTCGTTGTATATTTTGTTTGCTTTCAAATCTAAAAAATATTTCAAAAATATGAAACCGACGAAAAATCCACTAGTGTTTGCGTGACACTCAAACTAAAATATGAATACAGAAAAATAAAAGTGAATGTTAGGGCAGATTCAATATTATTTATTACATTGGTCAGCCAAAGAATCTGATCAGAAGGCTGTGGTTATTTAACTCACTAGATTTTTTTAATAAGTACCTACAAATTCTTTTGTACAAAAATACTTACTTCATTAACATAAAGTGACGGTAGAGGTTAAACTTTTACTTTTAAATATTGGTCTGCACGATTGATCGGAGCGTATACCATAGATTGCGCAAATACATTTTTTTTACGAAATAAACACTCTTCTTATAGAGTTCAATAATAATAATGAAACATTTATTGAGATCAAAGCAGCACACAAAAACAGCCACACACAAATACGCGTAAAAAAATAGAACAGTAGAACCTTTAAATAAAAAAGAATAAAAAAAAAAACTTAATATAATGTAAATTATTGTAATACTGTGGCAGCATGTAGTTTGACTTCTGTATCTGTGGTAGCAATGGTGTTTAATAGAAGAGGCGTCGGTCCCAGGTGGAACATACCACTCGCAACAGTGATTGAAGTGAATGAATGGTGTCGGTACAATGTGCACTGCACGCCTGACCGACTCATTGCAATACTAACGGACGTATATCCGTTTGTTTAACAGACTTTGAATATAAATGACATATTAGTAGTAGGTAAAGTATTTTATGAATTAGTTGAGTGTTTTTATGTTTTAGCAGGTAAGCGGGGCATGCAGATCACCTGATGTTAAGTGACTGACCGCACTCCATGAACATCTTCAACATCAGAGTGACGAGATGCTTTGCCGGCTTGAAGGAAGGGGAGGGGATAAGGAGAGAATTAATCATAGGAACAGGAATGGGATGGGAATACAGGCCTCCGGGCACCTGCTCATCGTAAGAAACATAGTGCAATACTGTTTCACGCCGGTCTTCTACTGGGGGGTGGTAATTGCACTGGTGCGATCTTATTATTTTTTTGTTAACCCATATCTCCGGTATTTATGGACCGATTTGGAAAATTCTTTTTGCATTCGAAAAAGTAGAGAGAGAAAGAGTGTCAGTATAGTTCGATATAAATTTGGTTCAAGTCTGATCATCCATGTGGAAGTTATTGTAGGGAACTCCACAAAAATCAACAGAATAAGCTCTGCGGTTAAGGTTTAATGATGTATATACCCATTACACTCTAACTCAGAGACTGAATTGTGACTAGATGATGTGACAACCCTTCACAGGACACAGGAAATGGAAAAATAATAACTTTTTGCCAAAAAAAATAGAATCTTACACAAAATCTTGTTAAATTGAAAGTTGTTTTGCTACCTTTTGGTGTGAGGAAGTCGGTTCCATTTTTTGGCAAAATGTTATTTTATTGATCTATTTTCATACTTGTATGCAGACAAAATGATAAATATATATATATATTATGTGACCACATATCACTCCATATTCCGTAGAAATTCCGAATTCTCACTAAAACTGCATAATATTGTATAAACAATACAAAATGCTACTCAGAAATTTGTAATTTGATCAGAATTCAAACACTATTTCAACATGGCGCATATTGTCTATGAAAGGATAATGAAAATTCAATATATGTGCTCATTAGGGTACGTTCAAAATCTCTGTTCACCAAAAGCTTTTTGAGATATAATTAATATTTTCATTTATACCTGTTGATTATCGATTGGATAATGTTTTACCCGAATGCGTCAGAAGGAAGGTAATGTTTTTGAGCTTATGTTTTTACGTTTGTATGTATGTTTCTCCGGATGCCTGTATGGATTTTGACAAGGGAGGTGTTATTGGATTCTTTAGATTTGTAGTTGTGACATAAGCTAAAAAAAATTTTAATGGCGCTGGGAAATAAAAAAAAGGAAGGAAAGGATTAATCTATTGTATAGATAAGGCAGTATATTTTTTTAAGTAATAACTGTAAATAAATAAAATAAATAAATAAATATTCGAAATAACCACTTCCTAAAATCTATACAAAGTCAATGCCTTTACTTATTTTCACTTTAACAAGATTTATTTTCTACTTTTACTATGAGAAAGTCAGTTCTATTTTTTGCAAAATTTATTATTTATCTGTATTTGTTTCTTTCTGTATGTATCATGTACAGGTAACGGATTAATTTAACATATTTATCGTGCTTGGTAAGCATTCCGTATTATGTCAATAATTCATTTTAAAACTTAAAAATGTAGACGCTATGTTTTGGTCCCGGTGTACCGCAGGGAGGCGTCTTATCTCCATTACTATTCTCAATCTTTATTAACCACCTTACTTCTCGGATTTCATCTCTATACCATATGTTTGCAGACGATTTACAGATCTATAACCACTCTACTCCTGAAAATTTGCCAAATGCTATTTCACTCATTAATGCTGATTTGACTTCCATCAATTCCTGGTGCGACTTGTTTGGCCTTAAGATCAATCCTTCCAAAAGTCAAGTTATAGTAAT
>LQNK01002518.1:0-11451 GCA_001586405.1 Phoebis sennae | reverse complement strand
TAGTAATATCTCAGTACAAACCATAACAAAGCCTATTTCCCCGGCTCATTAGGCGGCATTATCACGACTTTCCGTCAGGCTGCCTTTTTGTAATTAACCATTGCTTGTGGAATCTTAACTTCGCCGAATAATTACAGGGCGGATTTGTATACTAATTTATGATATTGTTTTCGTTGTTAAGCTTCGTTAAGTGTGTCATCAAACTTGATTATATGTATAGTTACAGTGTAAAAATCATACAGTTGCAGGATTTTGACGTTTCAAAAAAAGCCTCAGGGCTGTAACAAATTCTGTAGACTGGGATGTAAAAATCATAGCTTTTGAAAGGCGGTGTGTTCATGTTTCGTTTTTTTAAGAAATAAGCTTTGTTTTGTTTAACAAGACATTTAAAATGCAGTATATTACAATGTATTATCAACGACACTCTTTTAAATTTTACACAAACAAAATTTCGTAACCCTTAAAAGACGTGCCCCACGATACGAACGGAAAATAATAGATAGAGAAAATAATAGGAAGAGATTTGGGACGCTGTCTATGTGACAGTTTCGTGCAACGACTGTATGTATTCTTTAGACTGTGATACAGATTCTTACACCCGTATTCTAACACGTTCCTCGAGCATTCCTCGACTTCACTCAACCTCTGTCAACGAAAATTTACATTCTGAGTCGGAACTCTACTAACTCACGTCCATTTACGTTATGAAAATTATGGAGAAGAAAATTTAACACCTCCATTCGTGCGATCTATTTATTGAAAATATTATATTTTTATGTTATGAATTTTCGATTGAAATTCGTCATACGTTATATTTGACGTAAGCTGAGTGGAAGTAATACTAAGGTAACTTCTTAGAATACTGATGTTATTCTGCCATAGATTTCTGATCATTACTTTATATTACAAACATTTAATTTCCTAACAGTCGAATACTCAAGCGACAATAACATTTAAGTCGTGAAGCGTGTTCTGTCGCTTGCACACACGTGTGGGTGACTCAATAGCATCTCAAAGTTATGTTACGTTTTAGTATACAGCGGTGAGTGGGATGTTTATGACATAAAGGAGCTACGTGGTTGAATTAAATAGTTAACATAAAGAAAAATAATATGTAATTGATTTTATTAATATCTTATTTACTTTATTCCCAAGTGGTTAATTATGTAATGGAATAAAATATAAAGGTTAAAGTGTTTTTTTTATAAATATTTAATGTTTTAGGGGGTATTTTTACGAAGGTAGGGGGTCAAGTAGGTTAATGATTATCCGAGGGAGTACGGTGTATCCAATCTTATATAGTATAGATTAAGAATAATCTTTAGTACAAAAATGAGCGAATTTGAGGTATAAAATATTATTATATTAAAATAGCTTTAACTCTCTTCTTAATATTTTCATGTCGTAGTTAGGTTATTAAATTCTGCTAACCTAACCTTTTCAGGGTCAAACACGTACGTTAGAGGCCTTTTGATCCAGACAGCCACAATTACCATAAGTTTCAGCGGTTTGAAGACAAGATTTTCGATACCAATCTTCATGATAACTTCTTTGACCAATCTACGAACCCTCAGAAGAATATCATTGGCGACAGTTTTTATAGTTATCGGTCACAAAGGAACTCTTTAGTTTATGTTGTTTCCGAGAATCTCTTTATTTTAGCTCTGACTTGAAATCGTAATGAACCTATTGTTTTCTCTACGTACGCTTTGTAAATAATTTTTGACGACTCGCATTATAAATCTATTGCGCCGGAGGGTGTGGGTTCGATCCCCACGAGTAAAAAATTATTATAATTTTAATTTTCTGCTGTCCGAGTGTTCATTTAATCTATAGTATGTACCTATATATTTACAAAAAAAGTATATTTAAGTATGTCTATCAGTTATTTAGTTTCCATAGTACAATTTTTGCTTACTTTGGGACTAGTTATGTTAACCCATACCTTCTCAGAGTCCCATTTTTGAAACGGCAACTTTGATTTTTTTATCAAAATATCTTCTATTCTTTATTATTTTTTGAGTAGTGGTAGCACTGAATTTGTTGTCTGTAAAAATATATAGTAATTATCAAGTTCTAAGGTGAAGACGATTTTCGGTTATATCAGAACATTTTCATTATAATTTTTGTCGATTCTACGGAGCGCTTAGAATAATATTATTGTTATAGTTATTATCGGTCACAAAGGAACACTTTAGTTGATATTGTTTCCGTGCGAAATCTTTTTATTTTGGCTTTGAGTTGAAATCGTAACGGGCCTATTATTTCCAGTGCAAGCTGAACAGAGATGCCCTTTGTACGTTTTGTTATGGTGTAAACGGGCGGTTGTTCGAAAGATGTAATGTTTTAAGAGCCACCTTTAATATTGTCTTTTTTATGTAACAGCGGGCAAAAGGAGCATGTGGTTCGCCTGATATTAACTGACTGACGCGGCTCATGAACTTCTGCCTTGCAGACTTGAAGGAAGGGGAGGAGACAGAGGGAGGACTAATGAAGGGAGATTGGGAAAGAAGTAGAATAAGATGGGAGATTTACCGTACTAAACACAGTGCAATACTGCTTCACGCCGATCTTCTGCTGGGGTGGTACTTACTCCGGTACGAGGATGGCAAATACTCAGCTGCTACCCTTTTATTGTTGTAGATGAGATGCAGAAGAATTACCCTCTGTCACCTCTTACGACACACATGGGTATAAATGGGGTGGTGACACATTTATTCTAAATCGTCGCCACACGGGTCTGTGAGTACGGGTCAGTGTCACGCAAGACAGACTGTCTAAAATATAACCTTCTCAAAATAAATTTGCTTTCATTCATATGCAATTGTGGTGCTCTACATTCCACTGTGAGATGAAAGAGAATAATGTCACTTCCACAAATTTAATGAAAGAAGTTTCTCGCGAATGTTATTTTTGTGTTATTATGGAACCTGTCACTAAGCGAGTAATAAAAACTGTCAATGATTCGATCAAAACCTAAAATTACAATCATTTTAAATATACAAATTTTAATTATGGATTTGTTCCTTGGCATCAAGGACATAGGTGTTCATTTTTTGCGTGAACACTCGTGACTGGATCGTCATGGAAGCAATTCGTTTTTATTTTCTACAGTATACATAAAAACGCGGCGTTTCAACCGCTCGTTTACACAAATTGTATTTGTACATGTACGCTCGTGGGTGGAGCGTAATGGGCACGATTTCGCTCTCATGTTTTAACGTGTGGATAAAAACCGCGCCTTTATTGTCACATTTCGAGAACGGGGGATTACAGGGACGATAACAATACTTTCAGATTTATATACTATTGAAGTTTTATTTATTTTTAACCGCCCGAGAGCCCCAGACTCGGGTGTTGTGTTTGTATTGATTTTATAGTTTCAAATATCTGTCTGGAGATATAATTATTCTAGACCTGAAACACAGTTTATAAAGTTTATCGATATTAATAATTATACACTATATACAACTCTTGTTTTTCTTTTTAACTGAAACTATGAATGAAACGAAGGGTAAAAAGTTATAATTAGAGCGATTTAATACTGGTAGTTATCATCTGCTGATATACTACGGCGTAACTAAAAATTTATTTCAGACTTTTTGACAGAATACTATCGCGACCTTCGCGTTTTTTTTTGTAAATAATAGCTTTGAGTAAATTACAGGTGCTACGCGTAGACTACAGGTGCTGCACATAGTGTGCAGGTGTTGCGCGTAAAATGTGGGCGCTACGCGTAAACTACACAATCTACACTATAGATGGTATGCGTAGATTACGAGTGCTATGCGTAGACGACGGATGCTACGTGTAGACGACGGGTGCTACGCGTAGACTATGGGTGCTATGATAGTAGAGATTAGTAAAATAAACAATTATGTTTTCAAACAAAACCTTCTAACAAACAATTCTAAGTACTAAAACATGAAGAAAAAATCAAAGCTGCTATGGCCTGTCACTTATAAGTGTATTGTGTGAAATATAAAAGGAAAACATGACAATCACACTCTTAAAATACATTTATTTTCAGAATATAAAAAGAAATGAACACCCACGCATGAAAACTGAATACGGAATATGCTTCATATTCAAATTAGTGAACATATTTTTATGTTCACTAATTTGTAGTCCATTCATATTGCGTTGACATAGAATCTAAATTTTTTCACAGCTCGAGAGATTTTTTTCTTTCTTTATTTTATTATGTGCTTTTACATGGTGTACGCCAGTACCGTACGTAATGTAACTCGTACCATAATGTTTATAAAAACAAAGCTTGTAAACTAAGATAATTATAAAAATTTTCGAGTATTAGTTAACTCATATGATGCTCGATAGAATCTTTAACAAATTTTATGATTTCCTTAGTTTCTAAAGAATATGGTGATATTAAACGATGAAAGCGTCCCAAATCAGTGGGAAAAATATTTAGCTCATTGATAAGGACCTCTCGAACCACTTTAAACCTTGTTCAGTTCATACCATTAACAAATACTGCACATCTTCGATTACTCCACAAGTTACACAATGAGAGCTCAAGAGATTAGTAGATAGTATTTTATACTTATTTTAAAATATTAATAATCAAGATGTTATAATATTTGTTAATAATTATAGCATACTAATTGTAGTACTAGTTATAAATAAGTGATGTTTTATTGTGTTGTTGTAGTGTGTATTTGTGATTAAAGTAATTTCATTTTAAAATAAATTTTATAAAATTTTGCAAATAAAGTTGATTTGAATAAAAGACATCTTATTTTTCGCCCAAATTTCCTTAACAGGTTTTAATTTCAGAACATTTAACAAGATTTTTCTCTAGTGATCTTCGTTGAAAATTGTGATCCAATTATGAACGAATAGTGCGTCAAATTCTGGTAATGTAGCCTGCCACGCCGGCATTCAACGGCCGATGTTCCAGCTATTTCATTATGGACGCGATGAGAGGTTCTCCTATTCATGTAAGGGTATATGTTACATAACATACATATGTTTGACTGCCTCGTTGGTCTAGTGCTTGCATCTTTGACTACAGATCGAGGGGTCCCGGGTTCGATTCCCGGTGTCGAAAAAATGTTATTGAGATTTTTCTAACTAAAGTCTCTAGCAGCCCTAAGTCTTGAAGTTGGCGGTGTTGGAACACCCCCGTGCCTCGGAGAGCGCGTAAAGCCGTCGGTCCTGCGCCTGAACTCTCTCCGGTCATGTCGGTCTGTCGTCCCATCGGGGTATGAGAGTAAAAGGAAAAGAGAGTGCACTTGTGTTTGCGCGTACACTTGTGCACTATAATATATCCTGCGCAGCTGGCTAGTCTCTGTTGAGATTAGCCACCATGGCCGAAATCGCTCAGGGGAGCTATTATTATATGTTACCGTGACCGGACTGTCTCGTTGGTCTAGTGGTTACAATTTTGACTACAGATCGAGGGGTCTCAGATGCGATTCCTGGGGCCGAAAATAATGTTATTGAAACTTTTCTGACAGAGCTCGTAAAACCATTGGTCTTGCGCCTGATCTCTCTCTGGTCGTATTGGTCTGCTGTTTCATCGGATTATGAGAGTGAAGAAATAGAGTGCACTTGTGTTTGCGCACATACTTGTGCTCTATAATATCTTCTGCATACCGTTACCGGTGCATCTTAACATGCACTAAATTCGGACATCCACGGTAACATATTGTATACTACTGTTGTTACGCACGTTTTTGCTTTCGTTAATAATGTTATATAGGCCGTAAGCCAACCTCGGTTGGTCTAACCCAAAAATATTTTCAAATATCAATTGCTTCCTAGCGAATTCAAGCATACAAACTCTTTAGCTTTGTCGGTATAGGTTTTGACGATAATATGATTGAAGCAATGAATATTTTCTGTTGTTTTAGTGGTAGATGTCATGCGATAAATGTCCATATTACTCTCAATTAAATTTAAATTATAAAAACAATGCACATCCGATAATAATCTATTTTCTTAGAAATAATCGCAACGTCCGTAATTAAAATAAAGAATACAATTTAATTGCAAACATTGAATATTTTAAATCCCAGACTTAATTAATGTAACAGCTGTTCATGACATTGGAATCCATTGTTATTTCGTTTCTGCGGAAATAAACAAAGAATTAAATTAATACGTACATTGGACCTGTTATACAAGATTAGAAATTAATCTATGTTTAACATAAATTTTAACATTAATCTTATATTGTTGATATTTTTTATTTGGGTTCCAGGAATGGAACGCATGTTTGCATGTTTGTATGTTTGTTCGTTTATATGTTTGTATGTTCGTCAGTGGAGTTACGAAGATCAAATAGGTGAATGTTTGTCCGAGGATATCTGGAGTTTAATTTATCCGATCTCGATACAATTTCATAGGTGAATAGTATAGATAAATCTTGAGTACAAAAATGAGTGAAATCGTTATCGAATATATGGGGGGTTTTAAAGGCGATTTTCATATGCATAACATTACTAGTTACTCGCCTTAACCACACTCGGCTGAATATAGCCGAGTTGTGTTGTGAGATGTGTGTGAGATGTTATCACACAAAAACTACTGCTAACGCCATTAGAAAACTGCTTATTTCGCTAAGTGCAATAAGCTTTATTATAGGCTAAAACAACATAACGCAAACACGTGGAACAGTTTTAAACAAAAGATCAAATGCACAACCATTAACAGGAGCAGCCATCCCACTGCGACAAAGCGACAGTATCTTATCTCGACAATAAAAACACAATTCCGTGTTGAGTCGAATGCAAATCTCTTTACCGAGTTTGTACATTTGTCTGAACAACTTTTAAATTGTTTATTTTGTACTAGCGCTGCACGTGACGTTGTTCAGGGTATATATACGAAATGGAATTTATTTAGACTAATATTGTAAGGGTGGTCCTTTGTATAATTTTGGGAAAATCGTGTATAATTGACATTTTGAACCTTAGAAAGGTCTTGAGTTACATATTTTCTTGACGTTTAGAAATTTGCGGTCTTGATAATTCTAGGCATCTACAGGCCTGCATCGTTGCCTGTATTCCCATCCCATTCATCTACCGCCTTATTCTACTCCTCTCCCAATTTCCTATTATTCTTCATCTTATCCCCTCCTACTCTTTTAAGCTGGCAAGGCATCTGCGACACTTTATTATAGATGTTCATGGGCAGTGGTTACTTAACATCATATGAACCGCATACCTCGCTTGCCTGCTGTCACATAAAAAAAAAATAAAATCATACGCATCACACTTATGAGGGACTAGCTGCGCCTCAGGGCTTCGCTCCCATCGGAATATCGGGATGATATATAACCTATAGCCTTCTTCGATAAATGGGCTATCTAACATTAAAACAATTTTACAAATCGGACCAGTAGTTCCTGAGATTAGCGCGTTCAAACAAACAAACTCTTCAGCTTTATAATATTAGTATAGATTATTTGTTATAGAATGTCCCACTAGTACGTCCACTGATCCGTATTGGATTGTATTTTCTATACAAATATACCCGATGCGTGCGATGCGGACCCGGCCTAGCATTATAAGTACTATAAGTTTTTATGAATAAGGCCGTAATTGTGTATTTGTGAGATTTACGGTATTCATGTGTGAGTGGGTTTGTTTGTGTGCGTGAATATGAAAATAAAAAGGGAAAATGAAAAATGTATTTATTTTTCCCAAATACAAATCTAAAACTTAGGACTATATTTAGGAATATAAGAGTGGGAGATAGGAGCCTAAACTAGGTAGAACCTGTACTATATAACTCCTGATCTCCTCCTTCAATAAAATATGCTTAATATAAACATATAAGAAATTAAATTACACAATAGGTAACGTTTTAAATTGGAACTAAGCAGTTCATTTAGATGAAGTATTATAATTTATTTATTTATTTAGGCTTACCAACTAGATACACAGGTCTTATTGCTAAATTAAGTTTAGATTAAAATAGTCATAATACCTAACATTGTTTTGGTACTTACGCCTTTCTATATATAGAGTTGTAGACCGCAGAGTAATTTAGCAATCGCAGCAAATGAGCGGGAAGGGCCCGACCGACCGCAAACGGACAACACGTCATTTCACGAGACATTACATCTTGAAGGGACATATGTTTAGTGTGTTTATTTGTATCGAGTACCACGGTAGTAATAACTAGAACTATGTCACTTGTGATTTTCTGTTTCTAGCGCTACCGCAGAGTAATTCAGCAATCGCAGCAAATGAGCGGGAAGGGCCCGACCGACTACAAACGGACACACGCCATTTTACGATGCTTTACATCTTGCAACATTCGTTCATTATTAAGTATGTTTTTTTAGACAGTTGTATAGAGATACTACTTAATTCTAGTGGCCTTAAGGACTTCTTTTCCACGTATTAGAGACTGCAAAGTAATTCAGCAATCATAGCAAATGAATGGAAAAGGCCCGGCCGACCGCAAATGGACAACACGTCTTTTCACGACGCATTACACCTTGCACATACATTCATTCATTATTAGGTGCGTTTTTTTAGAGAGTAGTATTGTGATAGTACTAAATTCTACTTTAAATTAGACCTTCTGTTCCTAGGGTGATACACCGCAAAGTAATCTAGCAATCGCAGCAAATGAGTGGAAAGGGCCCGGCCGACCGCAAACGGACAACACGCCGTTTCACAACGTATTACATCTTGCACGGACATATGTTTAGTATTTATTTCTATAGAGTATTATAGTAATAAGAAGTAGTATAATTTCACATAAAACCTTATGTTTCTAGGTCGATTGACCACACAGTAATTTAGCAATCGTATGTTTATTTCTATGGAGTATCATGGTAATAATAAGAAGTATTATTTTATATAAGACCTGTTTCTAGGGAACCGCAGCCCGTACAGTGATTTAGTAATCGTGTGTTTATTTGTATGGAAATGTGCTTATTATAGCGAGCACTATTTCACATAAGACCTTCTGTTCCTAGGGTTATAGACCGCAAAGTAATTTAGCAATCGCAGCAAATGAGCGGGAATGGCCCGGCCGACCGCAAACGGACAACACATCATTTCACGAGACATTACATCTTGAAGGGACATATGTTTAGTGTGTTTATTTGTATCGAGTACCACGGTAGTAATAACTAGAACTATGTCACTTGTGATCTTCTGTTTCTAGCGCTACCGCAGAGTAATTCAGCAATCGCAGCAAATGAGCGGGAAGGGCCCGACCGACTACAAACGGACACACGCCATTTTACGACACTTTACATCTTGCAACATTCGTTCATTATTAAGTGTGTTTTTTTAGACAGTTGTATAGAGATACTACTTAATTCTAGTTGCCATAAGGCCTTCTGTTCCACAGATTAGAGAATGCAAAGTAATTCAGCAATCATAGCAAATGAATGGAAAAGGCCCGGCCGACCGCAAATGGACAACACGTCATTACACGACGCATTACACCTTGCACAAACATACAACCATTATTAAGTACGTTTTTTTAGAGAGTAGTATTGTGATACTACTAATTCTACTTTACATAAGACCTTCTGGTTCTAGGGCTGTAGACCGCAAAGTAATTCAGTAATCGCAGCAAATGAGCGGGAAGGGCCCGACTAACCGCAAACGGACAACACGTCATTTCACGTCACATTACATCTTGCACGGACATATGTTTAGTGTTTATTTCTATAGAGTATTATACTAATAAGAAGTAGCATAATTTCACATAAGACCAAGACCACATTTAGTAATCGTGTGTTTATTCGTATGGAATTTTAAGTTTATTATAGCGAGCACTATTTTACATAAGACCTTCTATTCTTAGGGTTATAGACCGCAAAGTAAGTCAGCAATCGCAGCAAATGAGCGGGAAGGGCCCGACCGACCGCAAACGGACAACACACCATTTCACAACGCATTACACCTTGCATATACATTCATTCATCATTAGGTGCGTTTTTTGAAGAGTAGTATTGTGATACTATGTAATTCTACTTTACAAAAGACCTTCTGTTCCTAGAGTTATACACCGCAAAGTAATTCAGCAATCGCAGCAAATGAGCGGGAAGAGCCCGGCCGACCGCAAACGGAAAACACACCATTTCACGACGAATTACATCTTGCACGAACATAATATATTTAGTGTGTTCATTTCTATGGAGTATCATGGTAATAATAAGAGGCATGATTATAAAGTAAAATAAAAAAAATAAATAAAAGTGTTTGTCTGCTAGTGAAAGTGAAGTAGCACTCAGCATATGCTGCAGTGCTACGCACAAATAGTGCTGATTTTCAGAGTCACCTGATTTCACGTACGACCTTCTGTTCCTAGGGCTATTGACAGTACAGTATTTTGACAATGGTGTGTTTCTGTAAGGAGTATCATGCTTATAATAACGAGTACTATTTCACCTAAGACCTTCCGTTCCTATGGTTATAGACCGCAAAGTAATTCAGCAATCGCAGCAAATGAGCGGGAAGGGCCCGACCGACCACAAACGGACAACACGCCATTTCACGACACATTACATCTTGCACAGACATACGTTTAGTATTTAGCGCGGGTTTTAGTAATATAATAGATATGTTAGAGAAAGTGAAAGTGTAATACTGTAGATAGAAAAATTCACTCTAAGAGAACATTCCTTCTTTTTTGAAAAAAAAAAGAAAATTGCATTCGAAGATTTTAGAACATTCACTGTAAGTAGCAGTAAAATTCTACCTGAATCATCATCATCATCATCATTTGCAGCCTTTAGTAGTACACTGCTGGACGTAGGCCAGCAGAATACCAACTACCTGAATATTGGTAACTAAATATATTTTGTTTAAATATTAAACCGCTTCAAAACACACTAGCTGAGCTCCGCAGTTTCACCCGCGTATATATCCCGTTCCCGTAGGACTTTCGGTATAAAAAAAATAAAAGAATCTCTGTAAAAAATTTCATCCAAATCAGTCCTGTAATTTCAGAGCCTATTCAAAACAAACAAACAAATCTTTCCACTTTATAATATTAGTATAGATGAATTGATTCAGACCAGTTTTTCCGACGAATTAAAAACTAATAAGTACTTATATATCGTTAAAGTAAAGTTAAAATGATAAATAGTTTGCATATAATGAGTTCATAGGTACCTACTGGACAGTTATCAAATCATATATTTTAATAAAAATAGATAAGAAAATTCAACGCAAACAGGTCTATAATCTGCCCAGCGGGCTCTCGATTAATTAACATCTGACCCCAACCAAGGTTTACGTGATCGATAACCGGGGTTTAATGGTTGGTAGTTATTTGAAAACCGAGTAGAGACCGTACCAAGCTGAATAACATTAAAACCCAAATTAAATACCGCATTTATGTAACTGTATTTAACTATTTTTTGTTGGTTTGAAACGAAAATTGAAACTTTAGTGTTTGCAGAAATAAATTTAATATAAAATATTATAGAAAAGTTCAGAGTGTTGTTTT
>LQNK01002517.1:0-27049 GCA_001586405.1 Phoebis sennae | reverse complement strand
ATATTGATTTGCCTTCTGTATCCCTTATATTAACGCCCTGTATTAAAATTTTCCGAATATATTCAATGTACAAATTCTGACTTGCTACGATTTTATTATATGTATTGATGATGATGATGATTGATGATGATGATTTACGCAAAAATATGAAATTAGAAAATGTAAAGGTAACCCACATTGAAATTTATACAATCTTGATATGTTATTTATAAAAACCAAGAAGTTTTAACAAATAAATAAAAAATATTACACAGCATAAAAAATATAGATTTGGATTCCTATAATAAACTTAATGAAAGAAGTAATTCTCACAAGAGTATCATAAAGTAAAGAAACAATCACATTAAATATCATGTCAGGGTGAATATAGGCCGGTGACACTGTAATAATGACAGTAGATACCATCTTAATTATACCGTATTATATTGGACAGGAATGGACTTTGTTTAAATATGTTACAGAGTTCTAATTACACCAAAATCTTACCATAATACTTGAAGGGCATTCGATAGATGCCTTACAATCCCATAATAGCGTTATAAAGTAAATCAACAATCACGTTAAATTTCAGGTCACGGTAAATGTAGGCCGGTGACACCAAAATGACGCCTGATAATGATAACAGTAGATACCATCTTAATTATACCGTATTATATTGTCCACGATCTGACTCCCCTTAAGTCCGTCACAGTTATAATTACACAAAAGACTGAGGGACGTATGATTTTTTTTATGGCAGAGCAAGCAAAGGAGCAAGTGGGTCACCTGATGTTAAGTGATCACCGCCGCCCATAAACACCTGAAACACCAGAAGTGTCGCAGGTGCTTTGCCGGCCTAAGTTGATACTTAACTTTGAGGGATGTTTAAACATCATACTTCAATATCGTAAAAATAACTGCGTGATCTTTAAGACATATTATTGAATATGGTTTCAGCGTTTAGGTTAAATTCTGAGGTCCACGCAATCCAACTATTCTTACAAGAGAAATAAAATGTAAATAATCAAAACAATCATATTAAATATCGGGTCACGGTGGATATAGGCCAATGACACCATAATGACACCTGATAACGTTGATAGCAGATACCATCTTAATTATACCGTATTATATTGGACAGGAAATGACTACCCTCGAATATCAGTTGTGATTACTTCAAAGTCTCACTTTAATACTTGGATGTAGTAAATGCAATAGGACCTATTTTTTTTAATTATAGTTTAATAAATAGACAATTATATTAAATATCGACTCACGATGATCTATACCGACGACACTGATTATAATTTATAGATACATAATATCTTCATAAAACTACCACAAAAAAAAATTATGTTATAACAGGCAAAATGTTATGCAGCAGAATTACCCTCTGTCGCCTCTGTCGACACCCACGGGTAGAAATGGGGCGGCGACACATGTATTCTCACCCGTCGCCACACGGGTAAAATTCATTATAAAATTTAAACATTATTTTGATAGAAACATGAAATGTATTACAATATAAAAGTAAAAGATATAAACAATGGCACGCCTTACGCAAGCCCAGTAGACCTTATAAAGCTGATAGATACCATCTTAATTATACCGTATTTTTTGGACGCCAGGAACTAAATGGCAGACCTTAGATATTACAGACTTGTAATTTGGATACGAGTAATTAATAACTGAGATTTATAGAAGACAATGTTAATGACTATACAGAAGCCTAATATTGAAATTGAAATCAATTTAAAACTTTATTTTACTTGTATTAGATTGAGATACGTAGGATGTCATTACAATTGAATATAGCATAGCATAAGTATTTAGTATTTACATTGCCCTGGATGGAGTATTATTACATGTCTGAAAACGTAATGTCTAAATCTAATATTGAGTAGTATTAGATTTTGACACACATACAGTATTTAACCCTTCAGTATGTATTAGGCCAGCCTTACACATGCTGAATGTCTGTCTGAATTCAGGATATCATTTCTGAAAAAATCAGGATGTGTGTGACCGGCCTTCTCAACAGACCAATCACTTCCCTTCTCAATCAACTGACCAATGACTGATTTAAGTAGAGGTTACAACTGGCTACATAGCGAAATGTAAAACAAAATAATATGTTGGTTTTATAAAGTTGACACTAGATGGTGCATGCACCACTGGTGATGGACACACGGTTTAGTTTATTGGTGAAAATTTGTTTAGATTATAATCGAACCAATCAAACCACAATGACCTATTTCGTACATGTAACATCGTATTAGATAGACCATTAATCGAGGAAGGTTTTGCCTAAAAATTTTAATTAATGAATGAAATATGTGTTATATAACCTTATTTTATATGCCTTTTGTAACATAGTCTCAGGTTCGAATCCCGTGTGACGCCAAAAAAAAGTTATTTGGACTTTTCTAACAAAGAAATCTCAACTGGCAACTGGAAGTTGCCGGTGTTAGTACCTCTATACAAAGATATCTTTTACACCAAAAATTCCTTCAACATTGCATTTAATGGCCGTCCCGGTAGCCCTATACCCTAATGTTACATTAACCACGAGTCAGTGCGTGCCATGATAGGCGAATTTTGCGCAACCCTAAATCTCTATTCAATGTCATATCGGGAAACTACCGTTCAGTGGCTTTTCATTGCCGTTTCTAAAGACCGTGTAACTATCTCGTATGCTTGATTAATTGGGTTAAATAATTACGTAGTCATCTTGTAATCGTAATCGTGTCTTCTGTATACCTATACATATATTGTGTGCTACTAACTTATATATATATAAAATTTATTAATACTTTTTCTGCGCCCCGTTGCCTCCGGAGCCAAGAAGTCTTTCTTCTTTCTGTCTCTCTTTTTTACATTGTTAAAAGATTAAGGTATAGATAGAGTTTCAATAACATTCTTATAAACATGTACATAACTTATATATCTTTATTTTATCGCTTAACTCACAGATCAATCAATCAAATGTATTGATAATCGATGTTTGAATAATTAATGTGAAAATGGTCGTATCATTTCCATCATTAATAAGAAATGGACCTTGGTGTGATCAATAGTAATTTGTATAATTATTGTCACCATTTTTACGATGCCTGATTTGACGTGACCTTGTAAATATAGTATCAGTTTCAAATGACATATTAGATACAATCTGTTACGGAAATTATACTGATCCCAACGTTATTATTATTATTTGGTTGGTCAAATTCAAATTCAAATTATTAATTTTTCAAATTGGCTTTCTTGAAAGCTCTTTTGAAATGTCACGTACGTATTTAATTTGATTCAGAAGGCAGTGTCTACTCAGAAGAAGCGGCAAGAAACTCAAGTAGTTGCTCTTTTCAAAACAATTGAGATATACAATATTATTTATAATATAACAATACAACAAATAAAGTGTAAACGACTGAATACACGTGAAACACACGTGATATACTTAAATTCTAAAAAAAAATTACGACCAAAATACATGAATTTTCTAACATGACTTTAAATCAATTAATTTTAATACTATTTCTGAACTAATAGTATTCGTTGTTTTAGGTCCCGGCTTCTGGGGTCTCATAAACCCGCAATGGAGCATGTGCAACAAAGGCCGGCGGCAGAGTCCTATCAATATCGAACCAGACAAGCTGCTGTTCGACCCGTGGCTACGAGACGTACAGTTTGACAAACACAAAGTGAGTGTACTTTATACTTTGTATTGATACTTCTTGATGGAATTGCATATTACTTTTATTTAAAGAAAAACACATCTTTTAAATTACTATATTAAAATGGAATTGAATGTATATTCGATATTCTTCAAAAGAAATAATTAAATAAGAATTCCATATAAATAAACCATTTTAAATGATTCCTTACATCAAACAAAGGTTCTTTTTCATAATGTGAAACATGAACACACACTCTTTCAAAAGCTTGAATTTTTCCTTCTGAGTGTTTACGAAATTTGTCACAGCCCCGAAATTAAAGTCAAAAATCATGCAACCACTGTATGATTTAAACAGTGTGTACTGGTACCACGTTGGAAATAAAATATCTAAACAGACATAAATAGGAATATTAACAGCGCCTTTATTTTTGCATGTCCACCGCCAATTATTTAAAAACTAAAATAGATTATTTTAAATTTTGTTTAAAACTCAAACACTGAAAATTCACTCACCATCATTTGTAACAACGCTAAACAAGATCACGTAGCAACACGTAGTAGGTACAAACTAAACAACATTAAAAAGTTTTATAATTTACAACTCGTCTAGTTTTACCATCAATAAATCGATTATAGCCTTATAGGTTTGTACGTTGTATACAAACCATCGTATAGCTAAAATATTTTCATTGTCTAACTAAACAATTATTCATTATTTAGCCAAAAACCTCAAAGGCGTATAAAACCCGATAATCGCAAAACGTTTGAATTAACATCGCAATGCGCGGTAATCCTCTACCGCGGTGAAAGCTCACCCAGTCAATTCTGGTTAAAACACTATACATTGCTCCGTATTAAGTACTTTTCAACTTTACAGTTTTTACAAACCGCGCAATGTAATAAAAACGAATTTAAATCGTACCACGATTTATATTGTGGTAAAGCCGAAACTAGTCGCAGTCTATGCAATGCTTTTTACATGGTTTGCTTCAAGTTTATCGCACAATATAGTGCATGTTTATGAAAATTACGAATGCTTAGGCCAACATTTTATCGTTATTGTTTTGTAAAGTTCTGGGTGAAATTATTAAGCTAGATTAATTTTAAGGTTTAGTTGGTTAACAATTATGCGGTCATGTGTATTATGGGATTAATGCAAGTAAGTTTTATTAATACTAGCTGAGTTCCGTGGTTTCACCAGCAACTTCTCCCGTTCCCGTTATTCCTGGGGTTTCAATGTATCTCTATACAAAGTTTCATCCAAACGGTCCAATAGTTTTGGAGCCTATTCAATACAAACAAACAACTTTCCTTTTTATAATATTAGGATAGATGAAACATTTTATAGATATGAAAAAGTCGTTATATTAATGAGAATTGCTTCGGTACGAATTCAGAATGATCCAATCACTATTTATATTAAAATGGGGGTATTTTTGTAAATTATTATAATTTCGCTTCTTTATTATGTGCTATTCAATACCACCTATATTTTTGATTTCAGCTTAAAATATCACCGACTAATCCTTCAATAGAATACTTTTTAGATTATTATTTGAAGTAATACGTATATCTTATCTTATCTAGCTTACATCGCCCTAACAAGTCGGCATTGTGTAAAAATGTCTGCAAGTCTTTTCGCTTTAACCCCAAGGTCTTAGGGGCGTTGAAGTATACTTAGGTCTTCCCGCAGACTATAAATAGGGATAGAGCGTACCACATTGTGAAATGTAGAAACGGGTATGAATAATTTTTATTACTTTTTTAAAGTAGTTTTAATTGTAAACATTGATCATATGAATTGTTAAAAATCTCACAAAACCGTATAGATTGACGAACCAAAGAGTCATCTTACTTCCTACTAATATTCTTAATGTGTTGTATGTTTGGTTGTTAAGATGTTTGAATGTTTGTATGTCAATCACGCCGCAACCACTGATTGGATTTTAATGAAATTTTTTATACAGATATTAGATAAATTAATTCTAAGGCGAAGCCACAGGCAGCTGCTATTATTTGATACTTTTTATCAAATAATAGCACTATTATCATGAAAGAAACTAACCTTTTCCACAAAGCAGGCAATAGATCACTACAGCAGGGATTTACATATAAAAATGAACGACTATAGTCTATTAGTATTTGTGGCGAAAAACACTCTGTACCTACTATACACTCATTGGTCCTAACTGGAGGATTAAAACCAACAAAAACGCGTCTTTTTATTGTCCCTTTATTAAAAAAATTAAAGGAAAGTGATAGCTCGCGATTGGCTATCAGGAGCATACATTTCCGGGTTCTCTACTTTGTTAATTTATTTGCGTTTTCTAAAACACCGCAGCAGAGATGACCTGTATTTAATACATATTTGTGAACGCGCACTCTATACCTATTATATACTCTATGGTCCTAACTGCAGGTTTAGAAGCAACAAAAACGCGTCATGATAGCCGCGCGATAGGCTATCGGGCCGCATACATTTGCATAGTGTTTCCACTAGACTATTATGAATAATTCTATGAGCTTACGTGTTCATTACTTGGCTAATTTATTTGAGTTTATCTGTGATAAGGGTAATACGTTATATTCGAAAATTATAGCTTTGATTGCGTGTATATATATCTAAACACAATGGTTGAATACTTTTTGTTACGTCTTTTTCTTCGTCGATCTTTCACTGCTGAGGATCGTGACCACGAAGCAGTCTTCCTCCATATGAGGTGGTCAAAGGTGGTATGTACCGCATTTTGTATGTTGCCGTTGACCGTATTCTTAGAGGGACTTTTCATTCATGTTCGTGGTTCTCTGGGAATTTAGTGCTGTGGTTTCACGTTGCCTTCTGCACCGAACCTTTTAGGAGTGATTTGGACTCCTAGGCTGCCGAGACCTCGTCTAACCGGCAGGCCGGTTTGGGGTTAGTGGTTATACCGCCACAAATTCGGTCGGTTTAGTTACGGAGTCATATTATGAACGAATATTTGAAACATTTAATATAAAAATTTTCGCAAACTTCAAGTAAAATAAACTATTGAGTAATTCTTAAAGTGATCAGCAATTGATAAATACTAAAACATTTGTAGAGTATAACTCGTAATAAATCAAGAAACTAATGATCGGTTCAGTTTCAGTCCAATCAATCAATGAGGTATGTCACATATCAACATTTTTCGATACGGAAGATAAACTTAAACAAGGAAAAGATATCTAAATGTGAAAGTAATTGATAAAGACGAACACTTGGGCGCGAAATTCGTAATAAATCAGGTAATTCAAAAGTCATGACTTTAGTTTTACTTCATCATTCAATAGGTTACCGATTACGTGATAAGAGTGTCACTAAACGAGAAGGTATGATTAGTTTTTATTAATTCCTAACATTATAAATGCAAAAGAAACTCTGTCTGTTTGTATATCTGTCTGAAACCCGTGATAGATCCTGCATTATGCCAGAAATCCTTCAGAAACGGGAAATATACGTACGAAAATCGCGGGGCGCAGCTAGTTCGTAAAACATCAAGGAACCATAATGAGTGATTTAGTCTAGTACCATCAATCGATGGCACCTCGATAAAATCTAACAATTGATTTTTGGTGTTTTAACAACCAATTTAAAAGTCGTAAAGGAATCCAAAAACACTATAAACGTGATGGGCGTGTAATTCGTAATGAATCAGGAAACTAATGAGTGGTTCAGTTCGCTCCATCAATCGGTCGCGCCTTGATTAAAACCTGGCAACGCTTTGACTTAAGATGACTTATATCCAGAGAACTTTGGCTATAATCAGTAAAATTAGCCTAATTCCCTAAAAGTTCGAGACCGAATCCTATGAGAAAGTATAGACGAAATATTTGCAGGTGTGTTATTTGTATGAATCAGGAAACTAATGAACAATTTAGTATTGTTAAATCACTCAATAGGCCACATCTTGATTACCAACCGGTGCCGCCTTGATGAAATCTGGCATCTGTTTTTGATATTTTATCAACCAATTTAAAAGTCGTAAAGAATACGATCCAAAAAACACTGTAACTTTATGGGCGTGTAATTCGTAATGAATCAGGAAACTAATGAGTGGTTCAGTTCGCTTCATCAATCGGTCGCGCCTTGATTAAAACCTGGCAACGCTTTGACTTAAGATGACTTATTGCTCCCTAACACGCGACTACAATGAATAGTGTTTTCCGTAAAGATAACGTAGGCACATTTTTGTGTGTCTGAGAATATGCTAATGTTATAAGGCTGCGGTGGTTATTGCACATAATTTGGGTAGTGTAATAGTTTTTTAAAATGTTACTGTGTACTTATAATCTTTAAAACGCCTTTTTTTCCGCAATTTTTGTTTAAAAGTTTTGAAAACGAAACTTCTTCTTTCAACGCAACAACTTCGTCTTTTAGCGTTGATCTTCTCATATTTAATTAGATATAGCTTTTAGCATTAATTATAATCCAGTCGGTTTAAAATTCATTCATTCATTTAAGGAACACCTTGTAATTTTTTAGGATTTAATTCAATGAATACAATCATATTAGGCCCAAAATACAGACATTCGTCTAGTTTGGATCTCACCAGCATGCTGATTGAACTGTACCTACTCTAAGTTGCACATTTCTATGATTTTCTGTTAATTTCTTACTGCATTCAAGACAATTTTATCATTATTTTATATTATTGTCCATAGGTCAGCGGAGTTCTCCAAAACACGGGTCAGTCTCTTGTCTTCAGAGTGGAAAAAGACTCGAAGCACCAAGTGAACATCAGCGGCGGTCCTCTCTCCTACAGGTACCAGTTCGAGGAGATTTACTTCCACTATGGACTGGAGGACAATAGAGGATCTGAGCACCAGATCGACCATCACACTTTTCCTGGAGAGGTAATATATTTTTTTACTTCATTAACTTTAGTACATTTACACTAACTACGTTTTAGTTTTGATTACAAATTAGTCTTGTTGAAATTAGCATCTCCTTAAGTATGATCGTTTTACCAAATAAAAAAATGTTTTCAAACTTTACGTTTGAAAAAATATTTCTTGTAACAGAGTTATTTTTAGATTATAATAACTTACTTGTGGCTCGCCCCGAGCTAGACCTCGTGTTGTAATGATAATCAAGACCTTTGATTTGATATCTATAAGAATTTTCTTTTTCTATACTATTTGCGTACAAAATTTTATTAAGATTGGATTAACAATTCTCCACATATTATACTCAAAAAAATATTCACCTATGTAAGTCGTCAATGACACCTCGCTTCGTTCTATCCCAGTGTATCCTTACATCATTTAACTACCCGATGCATTTTGATTATTTTATTTTACAAACTTATTACACCAAGAATAAATAAATATCCTTTACATGTATGGTATAACTTACGATTATGAGAGTAAAAAAACAGAAAGTGCACCTACTTTACTATTAGTGCACATACTTTTGCACTATAATATTATCTCCTGCTTGCCTGGCTAGTCTATTTTGAAATTGGCCACCATGACCGGTCGGGGAGGCTATAACTTATAAATAAAGAGCGAATGCATATCACAAACCCCATTAAAAGTTTCAACAATAACATTTCACACAATACTAGAGCATTGTCTTAAATTATCTGTGAACGAAAGTTTAGTATAAAGGCGGCTTCCCCAGGGGGTCATAACCAGCTGATAATGATCACTTTAGTGTTAATTTGTGAGATGACTTCGCTTATCTAATTGGACGGAGAATGACAATTTTTGTGAACACTGACAAAAGAAATACGAGGATCAGGGCTGTTCTTGAGCAATTTTTTTTTTTCATAATCTTAAAATTACATAATTTCTCGTCTACAGATTTAAAGCAATAGCTATATAGAATTGTCTGAAATTTATCTAATCAATCTGAAATTTTAATGCGGTTTTTGATATGGGTTGATTTTAACAGAACATGGTTTACTAGTGGGTCACTCCGAGCTCCTTGCATTGTAATGTATACATAAAGATCTTTCATTTGATACCTTACTCATGTATACATATTTTACTCGCCTATTTGACTCCCACTATTTTAATAACCCCCCTACAGATTTGCTCGCTTTTGAAGTTAAGATTATACAATAATAATAATAAATAATTAAAGAAAGCAAATGTTGTCGCCTCTTACGATGCCACACGTTTTCTAAACCGTCGCCGCACGGTGAAGAAATATATTTCAGATATTGATTACTACTTCAAAAATAACCAATAAACCACAATAAGCATTCGATGATTTAATCTTGTTTTACTTGCAGATCCAACTATACGGCTTCAACAAGGAACTGTATCACAATATGTCGGAAGCACAACACAAGTCGCAGGGGGTTGTTGGCATCTCTTTAATGGTTCAGGTAAACTTTTGAAAACTACCCTCATAGATAAGTGTATTTTAGCACTTACACGAACAAAATGTTTCTTTATCAAGTATTTTTATATTAAGGATGCTATATAATTCCAAGGTTGATATTTTGTAATATCAAACGATGGTTTATTTGCAATTTTTATTGGTATCAAATTTTATGCATTAAAATACTATTGAGTTTTTTCTTTACAGATTGGAGAACCGACAAATAAGGAGTTGAGGCTTATAACAAGCGCTTTCAATAAAGTTATGTTCAGAGGTAATATTATGTTTATTATTATTATATTGAACATTTTTTCCCCTAGAAACTTGAAGAGTTTCGGTAACTTTATGATAATCACAGGCCAAGTGGAGATTATGTTGTGGCATTAAATCTGTACTTTCTTCTTGCAAAAATAATAGTTTAAGAAGTGGTATTTCAATAAGATGTTATACTTGCAAATCCTTGTGACCAAAATTATAAAAAATTTAATTTTTAAATCTTTAGAAATACAATGTAGGGAAGTAATCTTATTCTATATTGTGTCTTAATATAATAAAATAAATGATTTATTTCTATTTCGTTGCCGTATTTTTAGTAGTTTTAATATATTGACGACGACCGATAACAACAGACTGGCGCAGCAGATGTGGCAATGGTCAATTGCGCCGAAAGGTGTGGGTTCAATCCCCACGAGTAGAAAATTATAACATGGTGAACATTGTTAATTTCTACTGTCAAGGTCATCTATCTATAATTAAAAAATGTATCTATCCCCTTATTCCTATTTGAAACTAGAACTCGCCCCCCGCTGTTACTTACTACTAACTTAGGTAATATTAAGTCTAAAGTTACATTTTTTTGTCTACAGGTAGTTCATATCCAATCAAGCACCTCCCCCTGAGCTCCTTGCTGCCCAATACACAGCAGTACCTCACTTACGAGGGTTCCACCACGCACCCTGGCTGCTGGGAGACCGCCGTGTGGATCATCTTCAACAAACCCATTTATATTTCCAAGCAAGAGGTATACAAATTATAATATAATAACAATATTTTTTTTATTTCTTATCAAACAAATAACACAAACATTATACTGGCTTACAAAATAACATTGATAAGTGGCACCCGATCTAAGCAGAGTTCCGAAGAACTCGCTTGTGTGACAGGCACCAGCTTCTGCCCTCATACATTTTTTTTCAATACATATGAGTTGATAATGAAAAATACTTAATTAGAATACATGTATACACTGTGAAAATAAATATTATGTAATATAAATATATACTGTGTGTCGATGTATTGTTAGTGTGTGTGTGTATGTACAAACATACATCCTCAAGTTGTTACTCTTTTACGCAAAATCTATGATTATGAAACATGGTATACATATAGGTAAAGTTTCAGAATAACACATAGTCTAATTTAATCCCGGAGTTGCCATTGGATTAGAAATTTCGTGGTTAATATTACGCGGCTAGTTTGTATAATATAATAAACGTAATTGTAAATTTATAAACACTAATATTAATCTACAGATGTACGCAATCCGTCGTCTCATGCAAGGATCGCAGCTCACGCCCAAGGCCCCACTCGGGAACAACGCGCGGCCAGTGCAACCACTGCACCATCGGACTGTAAGGACCAATATTAACTTCAACAAGCAGGGCTTGCCGGTACGTGCTTTAATTATTGGGTAGTCTCTGTTCAGATTGGCCACCATGGAGGATATTTTAAAGGTTATTTAACACAAGTTGTCTGAATAAACCTTTGTTTATGTTTATGTTTATAATGCCTAAAATAAAATAAAAAATTTTACTAGTAAAGTATATATTATGTCAAAGTCAAAAGTAAAACTTCAAAAACTTCATAGTCAAACTTCAAAAAACATTCTATCGTTTTAAATACTCCTATATTAAAGTATTCAAACCTTCACAATATAGTGCGATTTTCCTTTATGAAATTATTTGGAGATTTTTTTTCTAACATACTACATAAAATCGATCTATTTTAACAATTATATAAATATTGCAATACTGAAATTAAGTATTTCTTTCGGCCAGATAAAAGTATAACCACAGTCTAAAAAAATAAATTCAGTCGTTGCACGAAACTGTCACATAGACAGCGTCTCAGATCTCCTTCGATAAATGTCGACATTTTCCCTTCGTGTTGTGGGACACGTCTTTCAATGGTGACGAAAATATTTGTGTAAAGTTAAAAGAATATCATCGATATGTATTGTAACATATTGCATTTTAAATGTTTCCTTGTACAAAACAAAGCTTATTTCTTATATCGCAAAACATGAACTCTCTCTTTCAAAAGTTAAATTTTACTTCCCAGTGTGTACAGAATTTGTCACAGCCCTGAGGCTTTTTTCAAACGTCCAAAATCGTGCAACCACTGTATGATTTTAACACAGTTACTATTTATATTATTTATACTTATAGTAATATTGTTGTATTACTATATTGATACTGTTGTATTTCTATTAATATAAATAACTGTGACTTTGAACAATAGCTTAGGTTCTCCCAATCTTAAATACAACAAAATCAGTTTCCAATTACTGCACTGACGTCTCCCATAAAATGGCTGATGGAAAACAATAGAAATGTCTCAGCTTTAAGCCCCAAGATCCCGTGACAACCGCGTTATGTTCACTGGAAAATATAATTACAGCGAGCTCAAATCTAAATTAATTAGTACAGACTGAGAGCTAGACGAAGGGTATTATTTGAGGGTAGGTTTGGAATTCCATGAAGGCTTTTGGCGTTTTTATGCAAAACATCTAACGCGAATGCAAGTCTCGAAAATTAATTCGACACAATAGACTCTATAAACAAATAAATATAATTGTTTGTATTTTTAACCGACTTTAAAAAAAGGAGGAGGTTCTCAACTCGACCGTATCTTTTTTATGTATGTTACCGCATATCTCCGGCATTTATGAACCGATTTGGATTTTTTTTGCATTGAAAGAGTAGTCTCAGTGTGGTTTCATAAAAATTAGCTTTAAGTCTACTCATCTATGTTGAAGATATTCCACGGAACTTCTTGAAAATCAGCAAAATTAGCTCCGCGGTTAAGGCTTAATGGTGTATATACTAACTGAATTGCGACTAAATGTAATCACATACACTTCACAGGTCACTGAAAGTGGAAAAACAAAATCTTTTTGTCAACAAATAGAACTGACTTCCACTTCTACATTCACACTAAAAAGAAGAAAATAACTTTTACTTTATCTTTCTTGAAATCTATACAAAATCGGTGCCTTTACCTATTTTTAAATTAACAAGACCTTGCTTGCCGACTTTGTATAGCTTTCATTTTATTTTATGGAAGCTTTAGTTTTTTCTTAAATTTATTTGTATTTTATTTACGCACTTTTATGAGATAGATTATCTTGAACCAATGTCAGTTTTATTGCGTCACTCGATCAAAAAATCACCCTATTATTATATATATTTTTAAAGGAAAACAATTCACATTAATGAGGTCTCAAAACACCTCCCATAAGATTTGGTTTCAAACGCGCTAAGACAAAGAGAATTTAAATATTCATTTACTTGCAGGCTTCAAGCAACTGTCCAGACATGTACCGCAACATGCATTATACAGGTAGGTTTACAGGTATTACAGGTATTACATGTAATTACAATGCATCTTGTATTTAACACGTTTGAACTAATGTTTGATGACGCATGATTGCATCTTGACCTTACCCTATAAATGTTTCTCTATTGTAATTTTTATTATAGTTGTAAATGTATAAATTTTCACTTTAAAATAATTTATGTACACAATACAGATTTTATTTCTAATATGTCTTATAAATTTGGAGTACGACTATTTATATTTTTCTTTTTTTAATATACTCAATATATTATTGATGGAAAGATTGTAACTAATTGATGGAGGAGACAGTTTTATATTTAGCCTTTTAATTAACACTTTAAATAGGTATAGAGCACAACTATGTTTATATAAACAATGCACAAACGTTATCTTCATGTTAAGCAAAAAAATTGAAAAAAAAAAAACTATGCAATTGACAAACCATAGACGCAAAGAAAAATAAAAATGAAATGGTTATGGAAGATAAGTAAATGTTTTATATGGAAATAACACTATTAATTTACTATTAAATACTTTAATTTGAATTATTTCCATTTCCACTTATATTTAAATATTTACCGGACTACCCTATGATGAATTATCGAAACCGATTGTAATAATATAAAATAATTTAATTACAGTGAAAATAGTTTAAATTAATGTTTTTTAACAGTAATTTGAATATGCGTTTCCATGAAGTGACAATACATGCTATGTATTTATTAAACATTAACCTACTGTAAGGTTTATTTACAATACTTAATTAATTCCATCATTGTTCACGCTCATTACAGTGTTACACCCGCAGGGCACGAACGAAAATAGAGCATGCAAAAGAAATGTAACAAAATATAGGATTTTACAAAAAGGTGCAATGCTATTTCTGATGAAAAAATCATTCTAAAAGTATGAGTTATAGAAGAATATGGACAATAATGTAATCACTATATTCACACGTTAGTGTGACTGAATGGGAATTGACAAAAAATAAATATTTAAGCTCCAGATCTAAAGGAAAATGTTGATTTATTTGAAGAGTTATAGACCATTTAATATGAGTCTACACTGAACGTAATACACACTTTACATAACACGAACTCTGTTCTATTTATACTCTATAATTTTAAGGTTTCAATGTCCGCACGTTATTAGTATAAAATAGAAATCAAATACATACATAAACTTTACCTTTTGTACCTACGCACACACACGTGTCTCAAACCGATAACATAGCGAATGTTATCGGTTGTTCTGATGTAGTCCGAGACACAGATAATATAATACTATACTAGTCCGAGACAACGTATCGGTGAATGGTGTCAATGTGTGGGTTGCTTCAGCGCCCTTAATTCACTTCCGTGTATATATTTTGCGTAATTAATGACATTTTACATTGTTCACGATCATTGCAGCGCGTTACACCCGCAAGGCACGTACGAAAAAGAGCATTGCATGCAAACGAAAGATGTTTTCAAAGAAATGTCACAAAAAATAGGTATACGTTGCTTAATTTGTATGATTAAAATTGCTTAGCTTTTGTGTGCTTAAAAATGTTTTAATTAGTGTTGTGTGTTAGTAACAAAGAATGCTAATGTAGGTTCATAGACTGTCGAAAAGAATTGTAGTTTTAATTACTGTAGAAACTTGTTTAGTTTGTGCTTTTGTTGTACCCTTTTTTAATTATAATAAGAGCAAGTTCTATAGAGGTATATTTTAACCAATTTTTTGTTATACATTATTCTTGATTAACTTACACTGCTAAGTTTACAGTCAACGACAATTTAGTAAAGCTTTGCTTCAAAATAAATAATCCTCTTTTTCAATTGAATTAGTAAATATTGCAAGAACTACCGCTAATATTCATGTTTGTAGTTATGCTTTAGGTGAAATTATGAATAATGTTTATAAAGTTTTATTGTATTTTGTAGATAGCTTTTACATGTATGTATTAGAATTTAAGTATTGGCAATTGTTTATAACTGTAAAAAGAAGGTAGGAAATTCGACACTTTATTTTCATTCTTACGGTCAATAAAGGTATGGAATAAAAATTCACCCGCAATGCGAAACGACTCAGGGAGACAGACGTTATTTAACAAAGGATTTTATTTTAAATTATTTTCATCGATTACATAGTTTTTACCACAAATTTCTTAATAAAATTGATAACTTCAAAGAACTTTGTTTACACTATTAAAAAAAAAAATTATCTGTTGAATAGCTTGAAAAATTCTTATCGAGTACTCAACCAGAATATCAAAACTCAGAGGTTACTTTTTTTATTATAGCATTATTTGTATGTAAGATATAAGTTATTTTTACTGGTCAGAGGAAATAAAGGATTTTTTTTTATTTTTTATTTATTTATATATTTGTATGTAATAATTAATATGCGTTTAATTAATAAAAACTTTATATTTACAGCTACCCAATGGCCCCGGGAACACAGCATGCGCTACAGAAGTACAGAAGATTTAGCGATGCTATCGCCTAATTAAACAAATATATTATTAATACTAACGTATAATAAATCATTTATTCAACCTGTAAAATCAACCATAGTGACTCAAACAATAAATGTTTTTTGCTTTAACCACTCTTTATATTATTTACGTAAAGATATACGTAGAAAATGCCAATTAATAGTAGTAATTTGAGTATTGCTTTTATATTCAAGTCAATTGAGTAGACAATATAATATAGGGCAATACATTAAATGTATAGCTTTGTTTCTTTTTAGATTTTAGAAGTCATGTGTTATCTAGATGTACATAGATTGTAAATACTATACATACGTAAATGTATCTTAATTCGTCCAGAAATAACAATGGAGAAGCTTTAATGAGCATTATAGTCCCTTTTCTTTAATTATTGCTTGCACAAAATTAAGCTTTTTCGTTCAAAAATGCACAACCTGTATAATAAAATGTATACAAGCTTAGACTACCTATAAATATAAATAAGGACAAATGTTATTTATAGCGATTCTTGTATAAACTTCGTAATATTTATGCAGAAGGTAATTACCGGAATATGTACAGTTAGCATCAATTTCGCTTTTCTAACCTGTTTTGGTGCTGACTGTACTTTTAGAAATTGTGGTAGAGTATAGATGCTGTGTTGTCTCAATGTAAAATAAATATTTACGACAAATAACGTCTTATTATTTAAACGTAATTTCCACCGTTATTATGACTTTACATACCGTAAAAATAATATACAGAATAGGATTTCTTCGAGAGATTATATACAATCCCCAAAGAGATGCTTCATTCATTACGGGACACCCTGTAGATAAGTAAATATACAGACATTGAATTTAAATACCAAATATATCAACGTTTAAAATTACCACGTATACCTTTTTAGATTTACAGGAATATTTTTAGTAGTAATTAGGATAGAAGGTAACTATGTAGGAGGTGGCCGTGTCTGCGAGACAATACTTATTTTTTTACGAAATTTGAAAAATATCAAAGTAAATGATTTGAACTTTAGATACATTTATATGTATTACGTACTAAGGATAGTCAAAGGTTACGTACGAACGTATTTGCTTTTTTGCATAAACAAGAATTTTCAGAAAAAAAGTGAATAGTTTATCCTTTGTCTCTGCATATCCCAAAAGACAATTAAGCGTTTCCAACTTAACTCCAACAGAAAATTACAAAGTTCAGTATGTAACACAATCGCAATATTTAGAATATCTGCATTAAAAAATTCATTCACGAACTGAGATTGCGGGTCAACCGATACTTCGGGTCCTATCTGAACAAGTTCAATTGCAAGCTTTTTTAAAGACTAAAATTTTCATGTCCTTCACCTCTCCAATCAACATTCTCCAATCCCAAAAGTTTCAAACTTCTCATCAACAGAGCATTACAAAGTTCAGTATGCAATGAAACCTGGATACGTCCTCCGGTTGCTCTTCTTGCAACGATATAAACTCCAAAACTATATACTAGGTGTAAGTACTCCCGTACGTACGTATGCAATGTATGCAAATGGCTCGTTACGTCACCAGTAGTCAGGGTAAAACACGTCCGCTCACGCCCGAGGCTTCGCGTGACTGTCCAGACCCGAAGAACCCGAGACATCAACGGTTTTGTAACTTATAAAATACACAAACACTACATTAGGTTTTGTCATTTTTCTTAAAAAAATAAAATTTCGTTTCATGACAATACCACTACCTGACAACAGATCCTTAAGGCTTAAATCCTGCAATAATAGTGTAGCATTAATAATACCAAAAAATATTTCAGTTGACTGATGTGACTTTTACAATTACGGAATTGATTCTAATGATCTGATTACTACTCTAGAAAACGCAATCAATTTTCTTTGTCTCATCTTAGCTCTTCAATAGATAAAAATGCTACGTACCAAGATAACACTCGTAATTTTTATTGAATAAAAGAATATTTTAGAAAACGATAGATATTTTTCTTTGCCCAGCATCTGAGCACCACCTGAACTAAAATAAATAAAATAATTGATAGATTGTATTGTGACTTCTTGGTGGAAATGCATTTTAAAATAAATAAAAAATAATTATAACATTTTTTTCTGTATCCCAGTTACATGCACTGGAAACTTTCAAACTACCCTCCAACAGAACATTACAAAGTTCAGTATGCAGCGGAACCCGGATACGTCCGGCCTCTGTCCGGACGCTCCGGATGCCTGCTTTGCGATATAAACTCAAAGAGTACCTACTCAGACTCAAACAAATTAAATTATTTTGTTCAAAATGTCAAAAGATTTATTTATTTAATACACATAGAACGGTTACAAACCACTTACACTATTTACACAAGAAAATTAAATTATTAACAAAATCAAAATTATAAACATGAGGTTACACAGTCATACATTCATCTCGCAGAACTTCAAGCATTCCGATAAAAATTTTCCACTTGAAGTCATATAATATCATAGTCCAGGAACCTGTTAAATAGCTGGAGAGTACGCAGTAGTGGAGACTTACTCCTGGTGTAGGGCCAAAGAATTTCACGTAATAATGAAAATATTCTCCTGTCCTTTTCTGCCTGAGGGAAAACACACAACTCTATTAGTCATCTCCTTAACGCACCTTTCATACGCATATTCTTCTTTACGTAATCGGTCCAGATTTTTTAGTTTCCTTTACTTTTCGCTACGTTCACATCTGTCTCCAAAGCTCATTGTTTGGTTGGTTCAAGCAAAGGTTGGTTTTAGAAGTTAAGTGATCACCACTGCCTATGAACACCTAAAACACCACAAGTATCAGCAGGTGCTTCGCCTTACTTTTGATGGACATATTTTAAGGCCCCAATGTCGAATTTGTTCAGAAATACCGCAGATGGTCGTTTCAAAGTTTCCAAAATTGTATTGTACATTAGAAGTAAAAAAGCCTTGTAAAAAAATAAAGATGTAAGTATAAAATAAAATTATTATTCACAATCATACCTTACATAAACTTTTAAAATAAAAATCTGAATTTTCTGTACGACTTTTATGAACTCTGGAATTCCAAACAACATTCCCTTTAAAATCCTACCACGCTACTCCATTCAATTCAAATTTACAAGAATATGCAGCTATCTACAAATACTTTGTCGACAAAAATAGGGTTAGCCTTTTTAAACTGTCCACAACGGTTTAAAGCCGGAAGCTCGCCGGCGGCCATCTTGGCTGCACCGAACTTCCGTCTACTGCATGGAGTTAACATGTTTTTAAATATGTTTAGGAATTTTCGCGATAAGCCTTCAAAGAGTTTCAGAACGTAGACTGAGGGTTTGGTGAAATTTGCTTTTAATATTTAACTTTTCTTGGGTGTAACAATAATACAACGTTGTTTCGGTAGAGACAGCCTTCCGTTGGTAAATAAAAAATATTAAATATGTAACTGTATATGACGTTTTAAAAGCGCCTCGCAATTGGCCAATTTGGAAAATAAACGTCATGACTTGACTTTTTGGCTTAAATAGTGTAATATATATATAAAATTTCCTGAAACAAAAGATTTTAATAGAAAGACCAAGAAGCATGTAATTAATTCATTCGACTAAATAATATGTTTAGTTGTTTTTTTTATCTGCATATAACGGGATGCCGTGGACAGAGGCTCCTATTTATTAAAATAAAAATGATAAGATAAACGTGCTTGTACTGTGATTATATTAAGTTAGTACAATATAAATTGATTGAAACAAGTTTGAGCGGTAAGTGGTGTGCGCTGCATTACGCTATCAATAAACGTAACTCAGTTATTTACTGTGACGATGTAGCGTCAGCAAAATAATATTTATTTTTCTATTATTATATTAAACAATATAAATGAATTCAAATAAGTTTTAGTCAATAAATGGTACTCAGTTATTTACTGTGTCGATGTAGCGTCAGCAAAATAATATATATTTCTCTTTTATAACATTAAACAATATAAATGAATTGAAACAAGTTTTAGTCAATAAACGGTACTCTGTTAGTCACTGTGACGGCGTCAGCAAAATAGATACATTGTTGAAACGTCTATTTTCATACGGGGAATCTGTAGGATAAAAAGTATAAGCTATTAGGAAGAAGCACAATCCAAGCTAACGTTGTAATGTATAAATCAAGGCCTTTCATTTGATACCACACTCGGCAATATTCATATGAAAATCACCTATTTGGCCCCCAATCTTCGTATCTCCAATCCTCCTCCTCCCTCACCGATTTCGCTCAACTTCGAATTTAACATTTACTTTTGTCAAAAGTATTCGGCTACACGCCACGCCTATATTCTATATATTTATATTTCTTTAGTAATAGGATTATAAAGAAAGAAACGAACACAAGTACATAATAATCACACTCAAATACTATATTATTGAGCGTACCGACCGATGAGGATCGATACCTCAAATATTGCGTGTTGGTTTACTACTCTCAACGTTACAAGACGTCAAAAATAAGATATTTTAGTAAAATCGGACTAAACGACATGTTACCATAATGTTACTTTAGCAATATAACGGTAGAAAAATAATCTTCAAGAAAACGTTCAAGAATAGTATACACGTTTTCTTTACAAAACAATCCAACTTAAACAGAATTCACGTTATCTTGAAAAATAAACTGTAAAATGTTTTGCTGGCTGTACACCCAATAGAAAGCACTTGGGCGCGACGCCAAGATTCAATGAAATTATCAAGTCTGATATTCCATGTATTTACTTTTTCTACATTTACAACCTTTAAACTTGAATATTGCCAGGAATGAAAGATAAAAGATAGAAGACATTTTTATGTTGCAAGTATTTGTTTTCAATAGCGTTGATATGATATTAGAATATGTATGTCACCACTCCATTTCTACCCATGAGTATCGTACGCGGCAACAGAGGGTAATTCTGCATAACATCTTCAGCTATAAAAGAGTGTGAGCCGAGCATTGCACGATTGGGCCAAGCTCGCACGGGTGTTATTAAATACGAATGAATCAATCTTTGAACGCTTAGCTTAGCAACTACTTTCAACTACAAATTAATCGTATTTATAGTATGTGAATTACATTATTAAATACCTTTGTCCTCAAAAAATCCAAAAATAATAATGGATGGTGTTGTTTAATGTCACATTGCTAAATAAGGCTGTAGTAAAAACATGCAAGCATCCTTTTCAATTGAGATATCTCATAATTGTAAAACACAGATAAGGCATATTTTATTTTCAATCGGACCTTGCAAATTATTAGCAATTGAATTCAAACATTGAATATAATCGACGTATACTTACAATAAACATAACAATACAAACATCCTTCACTTCCATCCGTATAATTAAATATAATACAAAACCGCATTTGACTACCATCAATTAAGGGGTTCAGCACCTCTCTAACCACTAAGTAGGGGTTAAATCACCGACAAATACAAAGCAATTTAATTCGAACAGTCAGGCCAAATATACTTAAGTAATAAAATTAAATACTGAATAAAGTATATTTTTTTGTAAATACTCTATCAATATTAATTAATAAGAACTCACTCGGAAGTCGGGATGATCATGAAAATAGATATGCAGGGAAAAATTTCCCAACATTAGTTCACCTACAAGAGACGTTAAAAGTTGTTTTACTCAAAACTCTGTATAGTGAAGTGAGATGGGTCAATATAGAATGAAGCAAATAGTATAAGTACTATCATTATGAAATAAAACACTGTATGGGCCAAGAGTTTTATTCGTACTAAATAACTTATTGTCAGTCTAAACAGATTATGCTAACATAAAAATTTACTTCGTGGCTCGTACACAAATCAATAATAATTTATACAAAACTCATTGACTCATTGTCAAAACTCATTGACTCATAGACTCATTGTCATTTAATGGTCGACAATGAGTCAAATTCAAGCCTAAAGTTGTAAAACTGCCAACAAACACAAACAAAGCATCAATCAGGCACATGTAAAAACCGCGTTGAATACCATCTATTAGGGGTTGAGCACCTCTCCGACCACTAATTAGGTGTTAAATCACCGACAACGACTGAGCTGGTGACGCCGTGAGGCCCCTGTTTACCGTGATTTACTCTTGCGAGTGCGGGCGCGGGCTGCGGGCATAGTAATAGACTTCAAGCGATATTGATACAAAAAGGGTAAGTAGAGAAAACAACACACAAACATACAAAAATTAGTTAGTGTATGCAAATAGTCGACAATGAGTCAAATCAAGCCTAAAGTTGTAAAATTGTTTCACGCGATATAGATACGGAAAAGGTAAGTAGAGAAAACAGTCTCGTGTATATACACTTTTCATCTGACAAGATACGTTCAATGGTTGCGTGATTGACACACATATAAACAATAGTTCGACTGCAAGAGGCGTTAAAAGCTGTACAGTGAAGTTGAGATGGAATGAAGCAAATCAATAAAAATTTATAGAAATAGTCGAGAATAAATCAAATTCAAGCCTAAAGTAAAAAAACGAAAAAGATAAGCAGAGATAACAATCTCGTGTATATACTAGACTTTTCATAACACGCACTCAAATGCTCTCAAATGGATTACATTCGCACTCATTCACATTTCTTATGATGGATACATCTTCTCTTGCTTTATGGATATTTTATCACCGCACTAAATGAGTGAAGGAGAATGGACACACTTTGATGTAATTTCTCCTTATTACTAAATGTATAATTAGTTGTAACATATAAATAAAATAAAAAAGACATTCGTAATATTTACAATTCTTTTTACCACTTTACTTCAAAGTGTAATTAGACCAATAACAGTCCATTTTTGACCATTTTTTCTCTTTACAAACCTTAATTTGTTTTCCAGAGCGCTACTCTACAGTTTACATTCTGCAAAATTCAAATTATTTAATTTTCATTCATAATTATTAAACCTACTCTACAAAAACTGTATAAAGGTAACACAAATACAAAATAAAGTTTATTTTCTAACCCGCTTCGCGCCTCACAGACCGTTACTTGCGGTTTCGCTTCGAAATGGAATTGTACCGGTGACAGTCCAGTTTTGGCCACTTTTTCTCTTTACAAACCTTCATTTGTTTTCTGCATAATTCAAGTAATTTAATTTTCATCTATCATTATTAAAGCTACACCCTAAAAACTGTATAAAAATAACAAAAATACAAAATAAAGTTTATTTTCTAAACCGCTTCGCGCCTCACAGACCACTACTTGCGGTTTCGCTTCGAAATGGAATTGTACCGGTGACAGTCCAGTTTTGGCCACTTTTTCTTCTTTACTCGGCCCGAATTGATTGAGCCCGTCTACACCTTTGTGTTTCAGTTGATTTAGACGTGAGATAAAACTCAAAGGATTCTGCTGCTTTTTGATTAGATCCAGGATCGATTCGGAAATAAAACGTTTGGACAGCTTTGAAATTCAACACATGCCTTCGCTCTTGCAGTATATCAAACTGACTTACGTATACAGGGTGTCCCGTAATGAGTGAAGCATCTCTTGGGGGATGATAGCTGAGCTAACAATCTACCAAAAAAACCCAATATAAGTCATACGAAAATATCACTGTTTTTGAGATATTGAGGATTTTGTAGTTTTTTCAAAAATGTTGACCTCGCCCAATGGTTTATATTACTGTGGCCGTAATTCTTATACACAATACATCACATTACAAATTATGAATTCTTATTAATATTGACCAATAATAACATTTAATTTTATTTTTCATGGAAAAAAATAACATTTCATACTTAGTATCATCCTGGACGTATCATTAAAATAGGTCCCAAATTGATTTCAAATTGCAATATTTTTTTTACTACAAGGAAAAACCATAAGTTTTATACCATTTTGAAATTGGTATTAAATACAGAAGTTTTTAAGTTCACTGACCGTCTCAGTGTAGTACATATTTTTTATACCACAGACTATCAAATCTGACCTCAAAATTTTACTCTATACTAAATTTGAAATAAATATTTTTTTTCTTCCTTTGTCTGATATTTCTATTAATATCCAATGCATGTATCCAAGAAAGCAACTCATCAAGAAAACTTAGTAAAAAAATTATGAAAATCAAATAAGAATTACGGCCACAGTAGTATAAAACATTGGGCGAGGTCAACATTTTTGAAAAAACTACAAAATCCTCAATATCTCAAAAACAGTGATATTTTCGTATGACCTATATTGGGTTTATTTGATAGATTATTAGCTCAGCTATCATCCCTCAAGAGATGCTTCACCCATTACGGGACACCCTGTATATAAAACATTTTTTTTAAATAAGACCTTGCGAAAATAATATTCATAATATTACTAGCTGTCCCCCGCGGTTTTACCCACATATATCTCCCGTTGCCTTGGGATAAAAACTATCCTATGTCCTTTTTCGAGCTTCAAACAATCTGTACAATATCAACACAACATACAAAATCAAATGTGTCTTTGTAAAAAAAGAGACAAACAGAGTACTTTCGTATTCCAAATTTATAAATTTTTAATTTTGATTGTATTATTTATCCAGTTTTAATTACTTTTACAAAGTTTAATTGCGTTTCGTATAGACGTCGTAGTATAACAGATACGAATCGTTTGCATTAACGAGCAGTTATAATCAACTAATCGGAACCAAGTTTTAGTAGTTATGTTAACGCCATGATTATCTTTACTTCTATACTAATATTATAAAGAGAAAATAATTGCTTGCTTGTTTGTATTGAATAGGCTCCGAAACTACAGAACCGATTTGGATGAAATTTTGTACATAGATTTTTTAAAGCCCCAGGAGTACACATAGGATAGTTTTATATATATCCATATATGCAAGTGAAACCGTGGAGCTAGTTATAGATACACTTTAGACTTACGCCTTATAGGATATTGTACCCTCCGTAAGCAAAACGACTCGTTTTATTTATTAAAAATAAAATCCTTTAAAAAGTATTTTATTTAACATGGAAAGTACTCGCGTTAAACAAACACAAGAAAACACTAATTTTAATTTTACAATACTAGTTTTAATCTTACATAAATCCGTCACTAAAGATGCAAGTCCACCAAGTCGATAAACAATGCGTACAATAAACCCCAAATAAAGTAAAACAATTAGAAATGGCATCGCTAAGTACAAACGTATCTCGGTAATGGTAGCACTTCAAACGGGATTCAAACAAATCATTATTCCGCGAGCTTCCGAGCGCGACCACGCGAAACATAGGGATGGGGTGAGTCGATTGAACTGTGTCGATAAAAGTAATTTTATTTTATTTTATTATAATTTTATTTTCAGATAGACATCCATATAATCATTGGTAAAATTTATCTTACAAACATGTTAGCATTTATTAAATTTTATAATTGAATTATATTAAAAACCATTAATTATATACTAGTGGCTCGCCCCGAGCTGGACCTCGCGTTGTAATGTTTATATTCATCGAGACCTTCCATTGGATGTTACACCAAAGCCAGACTACACATCGGCAGACGCATACGCGAACGTCATTGATGATGGATACATCGTCAGACGTAAATTATCTACTACGGCTGTACTACTGTGGCTTATTACTACGTCTTCATGTAGACACCATCGGCAGATGACGTGCAAAACGACAACTGATAAAAAGTAAAAGTAATCCGTATATTTTTTTTTCGTTGAATTTTAATGAAAAACTGACGTATCCGAACTTTACGCAGTATATGAGTATTGAATTGAAAAATTAATAATGCATTGCAAGTCTGACGCCACTATAATAATAGGTATTTATTGGTTTACGTGAAAAATGATCATTTAATAACAATTGTTTTGAATACAATTCTTATTAAAAGAATTTAAAATAATATCTATAACGCGATTCAGAAGCCTCGTAGCGCCATCTGTATTTTTCAAATATCACGTTGAGGATGGTTTGTTCTTTATAATTTAAACGCGGTTTTTTATACTCTTATTTTTTCGTGGCATAGTAAAAATCGTCGTTAAATATAAAAAGAAAATAATACAAGTATTATCTTTTTGAGAAAGAAACAATGAACAGTTACGTAAATCGAACCGTTACTTATCGGAAAGCAATTCAATTCAATATTCATTAATCAATGGATATTATAAAATTTACAAAATTTTTATAAATCACTACATAGTATAAAACAAAGTCGTTTTTTCTGTCATGTGTCATGTTGTATGTCCCTATGAACGCTCAAATCTTAATAGATAGAGTAACTCATGAGGAAGGTTTTTATGTATAATATCATCCATTAAACCCGTGCGAAGCCGGGGCGGGTCGCTAGTACTTTAATAAAAATAAAAATTCTGTAACAAAATATTTGGAACTAAATTAATTTATAAGGGGCCACCTGGGGCTATTGTGTTGGTGTTTTATTCAATCGTTATAATAATATGCGTTGCTTCCACTAGATGGCGAAGGAACTAAGTAACCTTAGTGTGCGAGTAATTTGTAATTGTGTTATTTTAAAAATTATCACATAAAGACTATTCCTAATGTTTAAATACAATACATATAAGTCATACGTTAACTTTTATGAAATTCGTATTTCATTGAGTATTATCGATGTTTGAAGAAAGAATGATTCATAATAATGAACTGTAAATGTGAATAGATGGCGTTGATTTTATTTATTTTATTTCTTATTTTACTTATGTTTTGAAAACGGCTTATATTAAAAATAATTCAATACTTTTATATATATGTACAAATATTGACCTTTCATTTGATACCACACTCGGGTATATTTATATTTAACTCGCTTTTTGACCCCCCTATCTTCGCAACCCCCATACCAATTTTTCTCATCTTCGAACTCAAGATTTCTTTTTATCTATACTATTTGCCTACAAAATTTTATCAAGATCGGATAAAAAATGTACCTGATATCGTCCGACAAATATTTAACTGTTTATCCCCCCCTATCTTCTTAACCCCCCCACCGATTACGCTCATCTTCGAA
>LQNK01002514.1:22208-63571 GCA_001586405.1 Phoebis sennae | reverse complement strand
TATATTATTAAACTTTATTGATTGTGGCATGTATGTATGTAAAAAAAGATAAATATTACTACTGATGGTCTATACCATCAGTAGTAATATTAGTTCTCTACCTATATCTATATATAGGTAGAGAACTAATAAAGTACGATGTACCATTAGAAATAATTGTTTGTTTATTATTTTTCGTAATGACGGTCCGCTGATATTGCAACCGCTAGTTGGCGTTATCATCGCGCACCTTGCAAATAGTATGAATAAAAATAACGTTGTACATCTTTTATGGTGTATTCAGGGCTGTCTTAGACTTCGCTAGGGCCCAGGTCACACAAAATTTGGAGCCCTTTTGGGCAAAGAAAAGACTATTCATGAATTTTTTGTACATGCACTTTGTTATAGTTATGCTATCAATATATGTTTCGCAAAATTCAAGCTTATACGAACTATTTAAAGTTGTTTTTCAATTTGCAATGTTTTTACACTGACGTTCATTGTGCATCTAGATTTTTATGTATAAATGTATTGATTTAAATGCATCGAATTAGAGAAATTAATGTTAGAGAAATTGTTGGTCCCTGGTTCCCCTATGACGATGGGGGGCTTTGGGCACAGGCCCCGTGTACCTTTATGGTATTGGACGTATTCACTTAGTCGATGGGGCCTGCTTGCAGAGTACGGGCGATTATTATAGCGCATACCATACAGCCCGCATCGAATAATCTTTTTCACTGGTCGATAAGCACCGTATTCGAATTTAAACTTATGCCATACAGCTCGCATGCGAGGAGCCATTTTCACTGGTTTGTATCAACTGACTAGTTTCATCGGACGTTAGCAGGCTATCGATTCATGTAAATGCGCCCTTAGAGACAAGAGGAGTTATTTTTAAGAAAATTTGAAATAAATAGATAACTTACTTCTCAAAATGTAGTTTGTTGGATCCATCCTACTTGTTAATAATATTATAAATAGGAAAGATTGGATGTTTGATTTAGACATCTTCTAAATAATTCAAATCCAATTGAGTATCAGAGGATTTTGGCACAACAAATTTCGAATTAATTTCAGAATGAAATAAAATCAAGAGGTTTCAAAAATAGGGTCGTTTATTTCCAATGTCCTATTTAAAGTTTAACAAAATAACACAAGTCCTTATTCTACGTCTTAAAAACTAAAAATAATATCTAAGTAGGGGAAATAAGTAATCAAATAATCAAGTATTTTAATTGTTTATTCTTATAGGATAATAGAAATCTTTTAATTATTTCAATAATCAAATGACGAGATATTAATTGAGGGTAGTTACAAAAAAGAAAAATTTATTTGAAGTCAGTATAAAAATTAAGTTAACCGATACTACAAAAAGGTGATTTTAACAACAACAAAGAAAAACAATTTTTGCGGTCGTTCGAATATGATGTAAGTTATTACAATTATTTAACCCCCTCCCATCCCCTTAACAGCAAAAGTAAACAAAGCTCTTACCCCCCATGCTTACGTAACACTTGAACGGCCTGAATTTTATATTTGCTTCTTTGAGTGTAATACAAAAAGCTGTTTTCACAAATACAAATAAAAGTGTATCGGTTTTACCAGAAAAAATAGCATTATTTACTAAGTTATATAAACGTTACACCACACCTAGTTGGTCCTTCAACAATTTAGTTTCTTCAATAATTGTAGAGATCTGGTTCGTTCTGAAAATATAATCATTATAAAAATAAAATAAATAATTATTCTGGGACACTAGGTGCATTTTGAAGACCTAATTTATGACACTATCTATTCAAAGTCGGCGCAAAATCTTGTTACATTAAAAATAGATAAAGGCACCGACTTTGAATAGATGAAAAAAATAAAATAAAAGTTATTTTCAACTATTTAGGGTGAGGAATTCGGTTCTATTTTTTGGCAAAAAGTTAATCAAAAAGTTAAGTCAGAATTTAACCAAGTTTCTATGGGACCAATCACTCTTTTGAATGCAAAAAAATTCAAATCGCAATCGCAAACATACATAAAACAATACATACTGTTGTTGTAATATCGATGAGATGGTATCACTATGCGACTTGCCGAGCGCGATGTCTTTCTTCTTGTAGTCTTCGCGCCATTCCTTCATCTGAAATATAAAGTTTTATTATTGTCACTTTCTCCTACAACCGAGGATTACTAGGCAGATATCGCTACTACACGATAAGGTCGCCTATTCATATGGTATTTTTATATTTCCAAATTAGATTTAGTCCGCGGCTTTTTTTATGTGACAGCGGGTAAGCGGAGCATGCGGTTCACCTGATGTTAAGTGACTGACCGCAGCCCGTGAACATCTGCAACAGCAAAGTGTCGCAGATGCCTTGTCAGCTTGAAGGAATGGGAGGGGATAGGGAGAGGATCAATCAACCAATGGGAAATTGGGGGAGGAGAAAAATAGGGTGGAAGAGGAATGGGATGGGAATACAGTCACTGGGGTCTCCGCTCCCCGTACTGCACACAGTGCAATGCTGCTTCACGCCGATTTTCTGCTGGGGGGTGGTACTTACACCGGTGCGAGCTTGGCCCAATCGTGCAATGCTCGGCTCCCACTTCTTTATTGCTGAATTTTTTCAAGAAATTATTGTTTCTCTGGTTTACTTCCCTCCAGCTGCTGCAGCATCTCCCGCTCCTGGGGCTGCTGCTGGAGTGGAGTCGCTGATGGTATACCTGTTGCAGATACGTGTCGGCGTGTTGCCGCAGCGTGTTGCTGGTGGCCAGCATGTGAGCGGCTCGTTGCAGGTAGATCTCCAGCTGCTGCAGCATCTCCCGCTCCTGGGGACTGCTCTGAGAGTTCGATCGTAGTTGCCGAATGACCGCTGAACACCTGGAATTTAATAATATTTTATAGTAAAGTAGTAACGCCCCGCAGTTTCGGTATCTAACTTCTGATTCCATGTGAATTCCGGAACAAACAAACAAACAAACACACATACATACATACATCCTCACAAATTTTCGCATTTATAATATAAGTAGGATGTGTGCGCTACTGTTTATACGTTAAAGTCGGTTAAAAAAACGTGTAGAATTTTTTTATATAATAGCAGGCATGCAGTTCACTTGATGTTAAGTGACTGACTGAAGCTCATGAACATCTACAAAATCGAAGTGTCGCAGATGCCGCGCCGGCGCCAAAGAAGGGGAGGGGATATGGGGAAGATCAATGATGGGAAATTGGGAGAGGAGTAGAACAGGATGGGAGAGGAATGTGATGGGAATACAGGCCTGGGGGCCCCGGCTCCCCGTACTGCACACAGTGCAATACTGCTTCACGCCGATCTTCTGCTGGGGGGTGGTACTTACACCGGTGCGAGCTTGGCCCAATCGTGCAATGCTCGGATCCCACTCAATTTTGCAATAACAATCTTTGGAGTCTCGATTAGCTAGACTTATGGGTGGTCAAGGATCCTCTATTTTATTCAAAGAATACATTTTATGTGTTATCAAATTTTAAATTGTAAAATTTGACTACAAACTTTCTCAACAGCATACCTTTCTTTAATATCTTCCTGTCGTTTTTCTGCTAGGTTCCTCTTCTCAATCAAAACGGCGGACTGAAGTTGAACGTTGCCTATTTCGTTCTGAAAAGTTCACATTTAAATATTAATTATTATATTATATTCATTTATAAAAACGCATTTCATTAATTTCATTATAAAACTCAAAAATGATATAAACGATTTTGTTTATTTAAAAATAGTACTTAGTTGGGAAGTCACTGTTTGCTGTTGGGAGGTGGTAAACTATATGTCTATACCGGTTACTGCTTAGTTCAGGGGACTGGGCACTATTATAAGATATTATAAGATATTTGGATTTTGAGGATTAATATATAATTATTGTATAAGATATTTGGATTTTAAGGAATAATATATAATTATTGTATAAGATGTTTGGATTTTGAGGATTAATATATAATTATTGAATAAGATATTTGGATTTTGAGGATTAATACATAATTATTGTATAAGATATTGGGATTTTGAGGAAACAGCCAATATGGAAAAATAAATGATTTGATTTGAATATTGTTTCCTTTATTATAATTTTCTACTGTCTGGGTGTTCATTTATCTATAGTATGTATGTATTTACAAAAAAAAGTATGTTTAAGTATGTATATCACTTATCTAATTTCCATAGTACAAGCTTTGCTTAGTTTGGGACTAGATGACGTTGTGTTAAATGTCCAGGAATATTTATTTATTTTTTCTTGGTGTACCTGCAGGTCCTGGTGCCAGGTGTGCTGCTGCAGCTGGAGCGCCTTGAGGGCGGCCAGCTTCGTGAGAACTGCGGCTCCGGCCAGCTGCTGTCTGGACATGTACTGCTCCCGGAGCTTCACCGTCGCACTGGTCAACAGCTGGGACGAAGGTATTGAAAAAAAAAAGGACTCAGGACCAATTCGTTAGACAGTTTACACTTTACATCCTTTCAAATATTTAAATAACAATTAAACATATAATAAAGATTACAATGTCATATTACATACAATTACATTAAGAACAAAGTGTCAAAACTAATTAATATAATATTATGTCATTCGCATCAGGAATCAGTCGAATATTTGGTCACATATACAATAATAATAACGCATACACTATTCATCTTAAACAAAAGGTTTCTTATGCTAGTAAAAATAGGAAATTCATAAGTATTTGATCCATGATGCGCACGCTAGACTCGCGGCCTGTATCGTGGGCATCATTACATTAAAATCATTGATTCCCTTATCTTTTTCTTTTACTTGCTCAATTGACCCAGTCATTATGCTGAGCTAGGGCCCTTTCATAGAACACGATACCCTCTTACAACTCTATTTTGTGTAAATTTGTCTTTGTGTGTGTAATGAAATGAATCAGATGAATAAATAAATTATCTATTCTATATACAACGTGTCACAAAATTCAACGATAATAGGGACCAGGTGGTGGGCCTACTCATAACTACTTGAGGAAAAATAAAATAAAAATTCAATCTAACCTATTTTTTAAATTACAAAAAAAAAAATGATTTGCTTCAAAAAATTTCACCTATTAAGACATTTTTTGTTACCATGTCCACAATCTTACTAATATTTCTAACTTTTCTTTTGTATTAGAAACTTAAGTAGCACTGCTATCCACCACAATCATTTAAATACCCAGAATGCATGTAGTTTTTACATAAAAAGCAATTGAAATTGTATTTTTCTCTAAAATTTCGAAAGATTTTTACTTTCAGTCAACTTTGATTCATTGTGGTGTAAAAAAATGTATAGTCACCACTATGGCAAGTCTTATCAAAAGTTGGCGCATCTATTCTAAATATTATAAAATGGTAAAATAACATAGGAAATCAGCCAGGACAAACATTCTAACTATTTTTAACGAGAAGAATCAATCTTCATAAGTTGTTAACATTAATACTTTTTACTGAGAAATTCCTAAATTACAAAAGATTAATTACTGTTTTCAAATCAGTACGCTATAATCCTTTATTTATTGTGCAAAGTTTCGTATTTTTGGCTTTGATTTTTGGACTGGATTAAGCGACCTGCATACTGAACTGTACTTGGTATTATCTTGAACTCTGCTTGTGTGAACTGGACTTTTTGCATATTTTGAACCGTTTAGCATGCCGGTACCCTACACATCGTTGTAATACGCTATTATGCATCTCACTTATGGAGTAACTCTATGCAATGATTACGCTGCCAACAATTTGTATCAAGAAAGGTTGGGTACCTTTAACGCTGAAAGATACCCTTATAATCGAGTATTTATTAATGTGCATCGAGCGTTTTAAGAGGGTGGTCTACCATCTGAAATCAAATCAATGATAAAAGATATGCACGACAAATAAAATGATCTTTTTTAAGCCGATTTCGTGCTTGTATTAATGCCGGTGGCAAGCAATTTTACATTTACTTTAATGTTAATAATGCAACAAAATAAATATAAAAATTGTTTGGTTTAATTCCTTCGACCTCTTTTAAAGAACAATAACTGTTTTGGCCTCATAGAAAAAGTTGATTAGTTAAAAAGTTATTAAAAGTCGTTTTCAACTTTTTGCTCTTGCTTTACTCTTGCATAGACCTGTACGATTTTTTTTGCTAGTTTTATAAAAGTATTTTACTATTATATAATCTTGAATAGATGCGCCAACTTTTGATAAGACTTGCCATAGTGGTGACTATACATTTTTTTTACACCACAATGAATCAAAGTTGACTGAAAGTAAAAATCTTTCGAAATATTAGAGAAAAATACAATTTCAATTGCTTTTTATGAAAAAACTACATGCATTCTGGGTATTTAAATGATTGTGGTGGATAGCAGTGCTACTTAAGTTTCCAATACTAAAGAAAAGTTAGAAATATTAGTAAAATTGTAGACATGGTAACAAAAAATATCTTAGGAGGTGAAATTTTTTGAAGCAAATCAATTTTTTTTTGTAATTTAAAAAATAAGTTAGATTGAATTTTTATTTTATTTTTCCTCAAGTAGTTATGAGTGGGCTCACCACATGGTGCCGTATTATCGTTGAATTTTGGGACACCCTGTATATATATGGCCATGGTGGCCAATCTCAACAAAGACTAGCCAGCTGCGCAGGAGATATTAAAATGCAGGCGTATACGCGCAAACACAGGTGCACTGTCTATTCCTTTACTCTCATAACCCTCAGGGGACAGTTGGACACTCGCGGAGAGAGATCAGACGCAAGACCGACCACACACGTGCTCTCCGAGGCACAGGGTCAAAATTGATTATAGGCCTATAATTCGTTCCCATTCCTCTCCCATCCGATTCTGCTCTTTTTTCAACTGCCTATCATTAATCCTTTCCTTATCCTTCCCCTTCCTTTAAGCTGGCGCGGCATCTGCGACACTTTGATGTTGCAGATGTTCATGGGCTACGGTCAGTCACTTAACAATACATAAAAAGAAAAAAATTAAAATAGAAAATGGAAAACCTATCCACACACTACTGGACCGATTTTAAAAATTCTTTCACCATTCGATAGCTACATTATCCACGAGTAACACAGGCTATATAACATGCTACGGGAGCAAAGCCGCGGGTTACAGCTGGTAAATAAATAAAAATTCACCTCTAAACACTCCTTAGGGCTGGGCTCGGCAGTCTTGTTCATCTTCAGTATCGGCTGCGATATCTCCCGACTCAGTATATCTTGTATTATCGACGTGAACGATAGCCTTTGACGCTGAAAACAAAGAAAATAAGTTTATTATTATATAAAATACTTTTTAAAGGATTTTAAAAAGTATGTACGTGGTTTATGGTCATCCGTGTAAAGTGCTCGAAACGTCGGGTTAATAATAATGTGAAATAATGAATGAATGAATGAATGAATGAATAAATACTTTATTTCGCACCAAAGCTTAAAGTTAACAACATGAAGGGGGAACAGATTAATAATGTATAATAAACCGTGTTTAAAATCCTTTGAAAGGTATTTTATATAATACTAGCTTTCAGCCCGCGGCTTCGCACGCGTGGGCTACTAATTTCTGTATTTTTAGAGGAGCACAACAAAAGTTAAAAAAAATTACGATCGCAGGACCAGTGATATATGCGCGAGTCTATAGTTTTTTTAATAATTTTCTATGGAAATAGGTTTGAGCAAAATCTCACAGAGCGCGCGCCTCTTTAAAAATACAGAAAATAAAAGTCCACGCGAGCGAAGCCGCGGGCAGAGAGTAAGTTATTTTTTGAAGGTTTTTGAGGATTCATTCAGTGTTTTAACGTCTTAATCTATAAGTTAAGAGTATAAAAAAGCATGTTCGCAACTCAACCAAAATCTCACAATCACGTGGTATGACATTTTCACGACTTTAGGATCTTATATCTCAAAAAATATTTACTTAAGCAAAAAACGCATTTAGAAACCTCTATTTCATTTTCAAAGACCTATCCAATGACACCTCATATAATGATGTACTCGTATATTTATTTCTTTACCCTCCATATACATGTATGGGAAGCCACCCCTAAATATATTTTTTTTCAAATAAAATGTAGCCTATAATTTGCACCTAATCATGATCTATCAACATGTGAAAATTTATCAAAATCTGCCTGGTGGTTATTGCGTGATTGATGAACATACAAACAGACAAACAGACAAACAGAAAAAAAAATTTTTAACCATGGTTTTGGTATCTATAGAACATACATATTGCATACCAATTACTCTTTTTGAAAAATATTCAATGTACAGAAATGGTTTTGTTACTGTTTTATTATATGTATAGATTAGAAATTAATTGAAATGCTCGAAAACCTCCAATGACATATTAACAAAATAGCCTCGAGGTTTCTACTGAAATGTGGGTAAGAAAATTAATTTATTAATTTAATATTCAGTCTGATTCAGTGACGCGACGTTAGGTGCATATGTACAACTTACTAATAATGGCTGTGGCAATTAAGAGGAATTATTAGAATTTTATGAATTATTTTAATGGACGAAAATAAATTTAAAATAAGTTCTTTAAAAGTTAGTTTAAAAAAGGATATTTTGTTCATTTTCTAATCTAAGTTTCTTTAAAACCGGTTTTGAGTTCTTAAGATAATAATTTATAATATTAAATAACTCATTTTATGTTAGAGATAGCAGGGCGAGACTAAAATGGTTAAGGTTATAGTATAAAAATGTATACAAAATGAAATTTAAAAATACCCTCAAGAAAAATGAAATACAGAAAATAAATATAAAAATTTTCATTAAAACCGTGTTAGTCGTTTGAAAGAAAATATTACCTCTTTGAGTATTTTATTTATATCATCGTCATCCAGCGCTGGGTTCTTCAGTTGCAGCTGTCGGAACAGCTGGTCCTCCAGGTCGTATGGCTCTAAGCTCCTGGAACATACGTATTTAAATAAAAACACAAATTAGGAAACAAAAAAGGAATTGCGGTTTAATTACTCTCTTAATTTTTCTTAGTTTTTTTTTGTATAAATTATATGATAATATACTATAATAATATAAATACTTATTAACATTATATAACGCATGTTACCATGCCCTATGGGGCACATGCACCCTTACATTATAAGTTAAAGGTATATGTTGTAACAATATTACATTTTTTAAAACGCCAACTACACAAATTTTTGCTAAACTGTAAATAGTTTGATTTGTATAAAAAAACACTTCACTAGTTTCACAGTTGTATATATATATTTTTTTAACTAGTGAAGTGTTTTTTTAGTACAAATCAATCAAGATGCAGTTCCATCAAGAGGTGACAACACAATATATAAATTATGTAAATAGTTTGTTAGCGAGGCGCTCTTATAAAGTCAACTTAGGTAAACGCAGGTCATAAAGTGGAAACTTGAAAATACATATAATTTTTGAAAATATAATTTATTGTAATAGTAATGGTGCTGTAATATGATTTACTCTAAGAAATCTTTGGATTTATTAATGTCGCGCTGTTGACAATTTCAACAATCCAATATTTTTTGTCCCACCGGAGAATCGAACCACTAAACCAACGCAGCAGTCAGCAATCTGCAAACACCTGTCACACCTGTGAATACACTCACCTCACAACCAACTCAGCTGAGTCACACAGCACCAGTAGACTGTGTAACGGAGGGGGGGTGGCCACCAGCCCCAGGGGGGGCCGGGCTGAACCTTCCGACGTGCACACTAAATGACGGGCCGTTGAAGATTTGGATGAAATCAGGGACAGGACTGAGTCTATTTCATCTGGAAGAAAGAAACAAGGGTTTAGTACAAAAATCCTATTAATATTATAAATGAGAAAGATTGTGAGGATGTATGTTTGTTTACCTTTCCACTTACTAAAAACTATTGTAAGGGTTAAAGATAATATATAGTGCAATTACACGCTCAATATACTTATAAACTAAAAAATAAAACATAATTATTTAAAAATGAAAAAATAATTATAATACTGAATTTTTACTAAAGTTTATACTAGTTTTTCTGAGTATTATTTATATATAGAAAAAGTCATAGGTTTGCACACATATTATACATGTTCTGATGTCTTGAATGTCGGTATTTCAAATCATTAAAATCATTGTTATTTTTTTACGATATCATTGATATACAAAAATCCTCGATACGCAATCAACATCTCAAAAACGGCAGTATGAAACAAAAATTTTGTGAGCGGGAGGTGAGCCTCTCACTCATGTTTAGTTTCAGTCTCAAGCGGCACCTTTGTATGAGACTGTGTACGAGAGTACTAGTAGTAATCGTACATAAGATTTTTACAATGTTTGCAAGTATGTGTGTAAATGAATACTTACTCTCATCAGCTATGGCCAAGTCCTTGAGGTGCTCCATGACTGGCATAGTGATAGCGTGCACCCCGCCCGCGTGCATGCACGCATACGTGTTACCTACGCACTGAAACATAACATTTTGAACATTATAAACATAACATCTTATATATATAAATGAATTGCTGTTCGTTAGTCTCGCTAAAACTCGAGAACGGCTGAACGGATTTATCTTATCTTGGTCTTGAATTATTCGTGGAGGTCTAGGGAAGGTTTAAAAGATGAGAAAAATTCGAATTGCCGGGTCCACGCGAGCGAAGCTGCGGGCGGAAAGCTAGTTATAAATAAATATCGTTTGAGAATGCGAAGATAGTTCGCTAAACATTCTAATTCATGACTTATTATATCGCTTAATCCTACTAGTATTATAAATGCGGAAGAACTCTTTCACGCAAAAACTATTGAGCCGATTATGATAAAACTTGGTATACATATAGGTAATGGTTCAGATTAACGTAAAGGCTACTTTTAATCCCGGATTTACCACGGGATCAGAATTTACGCGGGTGAAACCGCGGGGCGCGGCTAATAAAGGAAATATAAAATAGAAATGACGTTGTCAGTTAATGTTTTTCTTCCGTCAATCCAAAAATTTTTACTTATTTTCATTAATTTGCTGCTTTTAAATTAAATTAAAAATCAGCATATTGAACTTTTTTTAACTTATATTTATTTTAGGGGCAATGTGTGTAATAATTTCGTTCATAAATTCTATCTCTTAAGGCTAACTGTACTAACTAAGTACCTATTATCATTCTGGCCTCAACAGAAACTGGTACATTTTGAATTTGCAAATTGTTTTATTATTATATTTATAATCGGATCTACTATTGAAAAAAATCAATGACTTCAACTACGATTACTTTTGTAAGTACCCTCAAGCACATACCGGGTACAGCTGCACCGGATAAGCGAAAGGCACATCATCTTTACTCGACAAAACGATGTTAAGCTCCACAGATTCTAGCACGTAAAGAGCGTAACCGTCGCCATCTTTGTTGTCAGTGGCCTGAAAGGTGAGAAAAAATTTCAAATTATGTTGGTTTCAAAACACAATTTAACATAAAAAAAAACTATTATTTAATTAGCTTATTTAATAATTAAAACTTTGACAAGCTCTAGAAATTAATAGGATGATTGGAGCGCAGTCGACTTTGAATTCATTTTGAATTCAATTGACATGTAATTAAAATATTCTAGAAAAAGAAGTGTAATCCTATAAAATTTTAGTCTATTGCACATAGAATATTTTTAGACTGTGTAAATGGTAATTGTGTTCCCGATTATGGGTACACTAAGTATATACCATAAGAGCCTGAAAATATGAGAAGATATACTCACACAAGGAAGCAATAAACAGTGGTACAACGCAGCAGAAGCACTCGCTATAACTACCAGGGCAGCAGGGTGAGCTGGCAGGCACGTTACTGCGCACGATTCCGCCCCGTAGTTATCATCTGCTGGTGGATACATTGCTAGTGGCCCTCGGAGGCGGATCTGTAGGGGACTAACAAAACGAGCAATGTATTGTAAACGATTTGTATTAGTAGTTGAGATGGTTTAAATACTAGTGCATAATATGTTTGTGCTCCGTAGTTATCGTCCGCTGGTGGATACATTGCTAGTGGCCCACGGAGGCGGATCTGTAGGGGACTAACAAAACGAGCAATGTATGATAAATAATTTGTATGAATAGTTAGAATGGTTGAAATACTAGTACGTATGATTCCGCACCGTAGTTATCATCCGCTGGTGGATACATTGCGAGTGGACCACGGAGGCGGATCTGTAGGGGACTAACAAAACGCGCAATGTATTGTAAACAATTTGTATTAGTCGTTGGGATAGTGCATGTGATTCCGTACGGTAGTTATCGTCCGCTGGTGGATACATTGCTAGTGGCCCACGGAGGCGGATCTGTAGGGGACTAACGAAACGCGCAATGTATGGTAAACAATTTGTATGAATAGTTAGAATGGTTTATATACTAGTGCGTATGATTCCGCTCTGTAGTTATCGTCCGCTGTTGGATACATTGCGAGTGAGTAGTTATCATCTGCTGGTGGATACATTGCCAGTGGACCACGGAGGCGGATCTGTAGGGGACTAACAAAACGAGCAATGAATGGTAAACAATTTGTATTAGTAATTGGGATAGTAAGTATGATTCCGCGCCGAAGTTATCGTTCGCTGGTGGATACATTGCTAGTGGCCCACGGAGGCGGATCTGTAGGGGGCTAACAAAACGAGCAATGTATGGTAAACAATTTGTATTAGTAGTTGGGGTAGTGTGTATGATTCCGCTCCGTAGTTATCATCCGCTGGTGGATACATTGCGAGTGGCCCACGGAGGCGGATCTGTAGGGGACTAACAAAACGAGCAATGTATGATAAACAATTGTATTAATAGTTGGAATAGTGCGTATGATTCCACGCCGTAGTTATCCGTAGTAGAAAATCTCTACTATGCTTTGACTATTGCGCTAAGTGTAGACATACTGGGCTACGCGTAGGCATAATGTGCTACGCGTAGACACTCTGTGCTTTGTGAAACTATTTAAGTCTAATATTTTTTTTACGCTTTATACTTTTTTAAATTTTTTGAATTGTTCCTTAAAAATACCTGTTACTCTCCAAAAAGTCGCTATTCATCATATACATGTCGCCGTTCCCGCTGAGAATCAGCAGATGGTCCCCATCAGGAGTGGGCGTGAAGTCCACAGCGCTGTCTCCGAAACTGTCCAACAGGGTCATGCCCAGGGAACCCACGGGCTTCGGACCGATGGAGAAGGATTTCACCATTTTGGGGCCAGCCTTTAGGGCTATGTTGTAGAGCCTGAAACAGTTTTATAGATTGCGTTAATTTTGGAAAAATCTCCATTCGAATTTTTTGTTAGTTTTACAGATTAATGACAATGACATTGCAACTATTTCTCATCTGAGTAAAGATTGTAGTCTGATAACTAAGTAATTTTAATCATGATCAAATACTTTTTTAAATACAAAAATACTGTGGGTTATTGGCGCAGTTGATGTGGCAATGGTCTATTGCGCCGGAGGGTGTGGGTTCGAACCCACGAGAAGAAAATTATTACCTATGTGATGAACATTGTAATTTTCTACTGTCTGAGTTTAACTATCTATAGCATGTATGTACATAAAAAAGTATGTTAAGGTATGTCTATCAGTTATCTAGTTTCCATAGTTCAAGCCTTGCTTAGTTTTTGAATATGGCATTGTATTAAATGTCCCTGAATATTTACTTGTTATAAATCAATCGAGGGGCTATGTAAACTTATGTCGAATGTAATTGTGATGCTACACAACTGGTCAATAATAGAACTTGTTAGTTAGTTAACAACAAATCACAGCAAGTCATAACAACTATTAACAAAGTGAGGGTAGATGGATCGTGACATCAATAAGACGTTCGAGCACCAGACGCAATCGGTACTCTTTTATAGGACTTTGATGACAGTTAACAACTAACAAGTGCTTAGAAAGATGAAATACAAAACTTGTTAATACATGAAATCACAAAATGTTGCCGACATATTTATATTTATTTACTTACCTCATAGTGTTATCAGAGACCAAGACGAGAAGGTGCGACAGCGACTTCGGATGCCAGTGGACCCTCAGCACTTCACCTTGGGAGTACAGGAACCTTTCATCCAGGGAGTAGCTTCTGAAACCAGTTAATTGTAGATTAAACAACAGATTCGACAATAGGGCTCTTGGATTATTATTTTATATTATTGTGATGTATGTATCGCCTTCCATGCTATATATAGTTACATTTTATTATTAATAAAAAGTATTCGTAGAGCAGTCGTTCGTATAACTCGCTTCCCAGTACAGACCTTTTTAATACATTGCATTATCAGTAAAGAACCACTCGGAATAAAATATACTTAAATGATTCTAGTAATGTGTAGCCGATATGTTAACCCATATACATAAAGCACGATCTGTATTGTTTGTTGTACATATAATTTTATGTGTAACTGCTGCTACGGTTTCGCTCGTAGCATAATGTTATATAGCCTATGTTACTCGCAGATAATGTAGCTTTCGAATGGCGAAAGCATTTTTAAAATTGGTCAAGTAGTTTTTCAGCCTATTTGTTACAAATAAACAAACAAACTTTTCCTCCTTATAATATTAGTGTAGATGACCACTGTTTCAATTGACAAATGCTAAGGTAAACTTATTCATCCTACTATGTCTAACTCATTTTTGTTGACAATGAGTTTCTCTAGTCATAAACCTTTATTGCTTTATGACTATATGAATTTTTCCTTTCAAAACCCGATACAAATCTATGTATAGTCATAATTTCTTACATAGTATTAGTCAATACGAGGGGTATTATTTAATACTAGCTGATCCGCGCGGCTTCGCTCCCGTAGCATAATGTTATAATTTTCCCCGTTTTTTTCATATTTTCCATTATTTCTTCGCTCCTTATAGTTGCAGCGTGATGTTATATAGCCTAAAGCCTTCCTCGATAAATGGTCTAATCAACACAAAAATAATTTTTCAATTCGAACCAGTAGTTTCTGAGATTAGCGCGTTCAAACAAACAAACAAACAAACTCTTCAGCTTTATAATATTAGTATAGATTACCCACACTACAAATAAATCATCCCACACAAAGACTGACGCACAAGTCGAAATTTCGAACCTTGCCATTATCAGTAAAAAAGGGTTTCCCTTCATTAATCCCGTGATAAATACCCTTAAAAGATTCGCGGTTTCACCTCACCGCCGGTTTTTTCCCCACAATTAAATTAACGATTGGAAAATGGGAAGGACGTATAGCTATTCCAACCCTTTGTTACATCAAAAAGTATGATTAAAACGCGCATTTATTTAGACCTTTTAGATCATAAGAGATTATTAAAAGAGATATTATTATTGAATGGACGGACAAAATATAGTTCTGAATTAAATGTTTGTGTTTGTTTGCTCGTTTTATCATAGAATTTACAAATAATTATAAAATATATTAAAACCCAAGATCTAAAGAGGTACTTTTAAATTGTATCGTGCTATACGTTTTATCGTATCGATGCATTTTTAAGTAAACCTCTATAAAAGTAATACTAAATATTATTGAATTCTACAGAAAATTATATTGCAAATTTCTTGCAAATATTTTTATGAAATAAAAATGTGCAAGCTTACATTATATTGTCTTTATTTTAACGTTTTAGTGAATTATAAATAAATATGCATGCTTTATCCTAAATAACATTGACATCTTTAATTCTTGTGATAACAAAAAATCTCCATCGCCTACTATCATTTCAAACGAATCCGAGGGTAGATCGATTAAAATCTACCCGCAAACATTTAAGAAACCACATAACCCCACCTCGGACCGTAAATCACAACGTTTGCATACCAAAGGGTCACTTTTTACCACACGAAAGAAAAAGGGTAACAAATGATCGCGCATTAGAACAAACGGCGTACAAATACTAACCCGACCTGCCCCGGAACAAAAACCGATAAAAACCCGGGCAAGGTTCCGATTCGGTAAAAAATAAGAATCAGACAAAGCCGGCGCGACGCGGCCGACCTATACGTGTCCAGTTTTTTTACGACCCTCGGCCCTTTTGTCCTTCCGGGGCTCTTTTTTAAATAGATCAGCGAGGGTAAGTAAAGACCGGCGGACATCCCTGAAATATTATTGTGGATTTTTCTCCACCGTATTCATAAATATCCCGCCCCCCGCGTTGCGATCCGACGAATTATAAATTCGGTTAATAAAATATGATACGATAGAACCGCTTTTTCGCCGCGGACCTCTATTATATTATGTTTAATTTAAATATGAATAATTAAATTTAAAAAGGAAATCTCGGGCTAATGAAATTTTTGTTTTCGAGATAATGAATTGAAAACACGTCGCGGACGCGGTGTCGCCTCGCTGTTATTCTTTTGCGTTCATTCGGATTCAGGGTACGTGTTTAAAAATCCCGGAGTGAAAAAAAAATATTTTAATTTATTAATTACGGCGATGAATTATATTTTTCCAAGCTTATCTGGGCCGCTATCGCAGCGACGCACGGGTCACTTTTTCCAAACAGGACGGTAACGGGTTAATTTATATTATATTTCGTGTTTTTATTATTGTTTTTCATCTACACATATTAGATACATCCTGAAAAGGCAGAGACTAAAATATCTTCTTAACTTTTCTTATAAAGTTGTCTATGAAAAAAATTATACTCATGTTTAGTTACATACAGTCTTGACTGGAACAGATCGTTAACTGTAAGATAAATACACTAATGCCCAGTTCCCATAAAAATAAGACGATTCGTTTTATTTTAGTATGAAACGTATCTATAATAAACGTGGCGTTAACATAACCACCAAAAATTGGGTCTGGTTACTGATTGGTTGATTATAACCGCTCGTTAATGAAAACGATTCGTATCTGTTATACTTTAGTGAGCAACCGTTGCAAATTAAAATATAATATAATAAAACTTACAGTAAACAGAAAAATTTAGTCAAATATTCCTTAAAGAAATATAGTTAACGGTAGGTAAGCGACGGTGTTCGGGTGAAAATCGTCTTGCCCCGGTGTAGGGACCATTTTAAAAATTAGCTTTCCTGCAAAGTAATTGAAGGGTTCACGGTCCACGTTCTACATCCACGCTTTATTAAAATCGAAACTTTAGAAAATAATACATTTTTTTCTATTTAGACTAAAAAATGTTAAAATTTCGTATATGCCATAGAACGTTTGTAAAAGCCACATACTTTAAGGTAAAAATACATACAATTTGAATTCGTAATATAGTTTCGAATTATTTATACAAATATTTTGAAATATTAAATACTATATGATGCCCCGTAGCATAATGTTATTTAAATAGTCCATGTTTCTCGTGGCTAACGTATCTCTCGAATGGTGAAATAATTTTTGAAATCGGTACAGTAGTTTTTGAGCCTATTCATTACAAACAAACAAAGTTTTCCTCTTTTATTAGTGTAAATTTAAATATTGTCCATCCAAATTAATTCCGCAATTGAACAACAGATACACAAATCCCTGCAAACATTCTATTATTCCATACACAAACTATTGCCACTGAAAGGCAGCTAATACAAAAAAACAAAAAGGCACATAGCTCTACGCAACAACATTTAATCAACACGAACCGCCAAACGCACTGAAGGATTAAAAAACCTCCCAACCGAACCGAGAAATATTTAAAACAAAAAAGCTTCGATCCAGTCCGCAACAACCGCGAGGGATTAAAATCGCAAAATATTCGAATACAATACTAACAAATTGATACAAACACTCATTAGGAGGAGGCGCGCCTGCCCCCCGATACCGCCGTTACAACCACATCCGCCGTACAAATATTATCTCAAATTCCTTCTCATTTATAATCCTTTTGTGTCCTCGGAGCGTCCTCCGACAGCCCCCCTCCTAGGGGGAGGTGGGGTATTTTTATATTTTTAATCGCGTTGGGCATTATCCAAATGGACACCGGCGGTCGACTGCGGTGCTATGATAAATTCTTGCGTTCGACACTCGCTATGTTTTGTTTTGTCCCTTCCTTTATTCGCCGTCATTAATTACATCTATTTGTCTGCCGGTGACTGTATTCTTTCGATTCCTTAGACGATTAAAAATGATCCTTCTTCCGATTCGGGGAAGGGAATTGATCATTCGCGGCTTTATTGAAAATTACCGTCTGTTCGTGATTGATGTCGATCTGCCGGTTTCACTTGGAAAATTAGTTGGTGTTCAACTTTTGAAAATTTCACTTTGTTCACAATGCGCTTTAAATAAAAAGACTATAATTTTATGAAAATGCTTTAAGACGTACCGTCTGTTATTGTAAACTGAATCTTCGATGGCATAAAATATTTTATCAACGTAATAAAGCATTTTTTAAGATTCAACATGAGAGAAATATCTGTCTGGCTGATCTAACAAGAAAAATTGCACGTGTCTAACCTTAGAAACATGAAATGATACGCGATCCCTAGACAACGTAGGCAGGACGAACGGAGCCTAGAGAAGGAAAGAAAGAAAGAAAGAAAATTGATTCCATTCTTAAGAAACTCCATATTATTGTTTATTCCATAGAGAAGACTCTCGTATTAACATAAATATAACTATCGCTTGTACCGCTGTTTATTTTACTTATTTATTTTATTAGGCATACGCAACAATTGACAATAACACAATGTACAATACAGCTCTTAAATAAAAGGTGTTTTAGGCGAAATTGCCAACCTAAGCGTGCATACACGACCATTAAATTTATAGACGTTAACAAAATTACATCTTATAATAATAAATTAAAATTAAATTAAAATTCCTTACACTTAGAAATTATTAAAAGCCTAAACTTAAGCAATTACTTCACTCCCAATCAATTGCCCATAAAAAAACGTAACCATTCCACGAATCCGCTTCGAGGTATCCATTTCGCTGGCTCCATTAAACATTGAAAACAAGAACAATATCTTCCGTTAGATAAAATTCGAAAAAAGTTTAATGGCACCCAAATCCCGCGCCCGATAAAAATACCCTCAATATTTTATAAAATTGGAATTCATGCAGATCCCTTTATTACGGTGGGATGGACGTCCGCATTACATACAGAGAAGTATTCTTGACTGAAATGATTTTTTTCAAATCGTCCGCGACATGAAACGGCGCACCATTAATTTTCGAGACTGGACATTCTAAATTTATCTAGGACTTTAATTTTTAAAGGATTTCTTGGACGAACGAATTGGAGAACAGTTATAAGATTTTTGGCATATACAAGTTTGAAAGGAAAAGTTGTTTATAATGTTTAAAAATAGCTGAATGCATTAGCATTAATATACAGCAGGACGTATGACATCATTTATTACTCACAAGTTGATATTTCGTGAGTAGCTTCCTTTTGACTCGACGCCCAATTATTTTTCTTACTGTAATGTTGGTTAATGGTTTAATAGGCTAGCAAGGATAAAATGTGTTGATTTCAGAAATTATTATTTTTTATTAGTAACCGATTTATTTTATAATCGAGATAATTATCTAAGCAACGTGAAAAAATGTTTGTCCTAAATAACGTGAATCATAAACAAGGTCATGCAAAATAATTACATAATTTCATCTTGATCCTACTCTCAAAAGTTGTCAATACCAACGCACTTATTTTAGTAGTAACTGTAACAAAGGTATCACGTGATCTTTTGTTATGCACCTTCTTTCTGTTAAACTATTCTTCTCTCCATGGTTTAGGTAAGGCTAATACTACTTATATATTATCTCTTCTTTTATTTGTTATCGAACCTAACCCAAACTTTTGTGCACTTGAAACTTGGGACATAAATAAGAGCTCGCCTCTACAGACACGGGACATTTAGCACAGCGATAGCCTCTAATGTCCGGTACCTAAAATATAAAACGTGTCGTTTTACTTACGGACAGTACATTATCCTACTAGGCGTAAGTCTAACGGCCATTTTCAATAATGTATCAATGATTATGGATAGATTGTTATGTCTAATTATATGACAATAGATAGACAAAAGTCATGGCAAATGTATACGTCGTTAGGATATTGAAATCAAAGTAAGTGCAAATAGATAGATTTGTCTGACTTTAGTTAGCAAAACAAGGGATAGATAGAATATTGAAAACGGCCGTTAAGCGTGTCTATAATAAACGTGGCGTTAACATAACCAAAACTTGGTTCCGATTGGTTGATTAAAACCGCTCGTTATGAAAACAATTCATATCTGTGATACTATGTCGTGCCGTCGTTGATAGTAACCGGGCATATACGTTTTATTCGAAGCAAGAATTAGTATTTTTTTTATGTAACAGCGGGCAAGCGGAGCACTCGGTTCACCTGATGTTAAGTGACTGACCGCAGCCCATGAACATCTACAACATAAAGTGTCGCAGATGTCTTGCCAGCTTGCAGAAAGATAGGGAGAAGATTAATGACGAGTAATTGGAAGAGGAATACAATAGGATGGGAGAGGAATGGGACCGGAAAACGAAAAATTCTAAAATGCAGTTTTGAGACGGTCCGGTAGTCCAATCAGCGGCCGAGATAATTCGATTCGGTAACTTATTGTTATTATCAATAATGTCCATATCAGCCGTCTATGCTTTGATAATTTCTATTTGTTCAACTTAGTTCGCTGCTAGCGTCTAGGGGTCATGAAACTGGGGACGTTTTTGAATGAATAATAATGAAAGAATGAATGAATAACCTTTTTGCTGTACACAATATTCACAGATATATTTTTTGTTATATATATTTATTGTAAGTACCTATTGTATTTGTGTTACAGCGAATAAATATTTTTCTCTCTCTCTCTCTCTCAATAAATGCTTTATTTCGCACCAAAGCTTAAAGCTACAATAACATTTTCCAATCTTGTTTCATTCGGCTTCGTACCCGCTACCCCGCACACACTCTGCTCTATAAATCCACCGGCCACTACAGTCATGGCACATTGAGCGCCACTAATATGTTTCATTAGGAGCTGCGAACACGCCGCGGACAATAGCCTTAGTGTCGGTTATTCTACTGTACTACTTGCATGTTAATGTGCTATCGTAACGATGACGGTAGATTTTGGACGTAGAAGAGTTTAAACTACATAAGATTACCAAATAATGTTTCAAAGACAAATAAAATACGCAATAAGTAAAAACCAATACACATTCTTTTGGCTATGTTATAATTACATATAAATAAATATTCCTGGCGATTTAACACAACGCCATCTAGTCCCAAACTAAGCAAAGCTTAACAATATTTAATAGTTCTACTAATATTATAAATGCGAAAGTTTGTGAAGATGTATGTGTGTGCTTGTTACTCTTTCACGCAAAAACTACAGAACCGATTATGTTGGAACTTTGTACCTATATGAGTTGTATGTATTTGTTCAGAGTATAGACTACTTTTAATCCCGAAGTTGCTACGGGATCAGAAACAGAAGGTGAAACCGCGGGGCGCGGCTATTTCTTCTATAAATATGAGAACACGCTATAATTATACGGAGTCAAATGAAGAATTTTTGTTCATTATCAATATTTAATACTATAAATATAAATGATATTTTATGTTAAAAGTTTGTGGGTCTGACTTAAGCTCTACGCGATTTTTACTCTAAAATAATAAACAGTTAAGGAGATGATTACTTTCTAATAATTTTTTGACATTAAAACTACGAACATCGTCTTCAAATATATGACGTCGAAAGTTACCCAATTCTCACGCCAATAAACCCCCACAAAACAGACCAAACAGATCAGCACGTGTCGAAAATCCATAAAAAACTTCGCGTCTATCCAGTACAGGATAAAAAACGATCAGTGCACGCATTATCCGGTTAAAACAACACTTCCGAATTTACCGTGTGCGATTTTTAAAACCAGTGCCTCCTTTTTGCGGACCGCGAACGCTTCAAACGGTTTAATGATTTGAAAAACGTGTTCTATCAGCCTTTACCGGGAAACAACCGAAAAAAAGTCCACAACAAAGGGTACAGCGTGCAAATAGACACGGATACCCGCGATTTGGTTCACCGAAAACCGTTTGTCGAGCAACTTTGGCCCTTACATTTTCGAAATTAGAATGACCGATTTTTGCGCGACGTTCGAAACGGTTGGTCGTAATGTTGGCACTCAGATCTCATCGGCAATTTATTATATTCAGCCGGTTCGGAATTTACGATTATTTGAACTGGACAATGGTCGGTGGCGATTGGCTATGTTATTCTTTCTAACGCCAATATAACCGTGGGATGATGTACGGAGCACGATCGTACATAAATTGGGTGATAATATTTGACCGGCAATTTATTTAAATACGAAATTCGCGGGGTTTGGTTATGATTTTATTTTATGCGGGGAATATATCGAATAATAAAGTATTATAGATTTGATCAAAAATTGTTTTGAATATACAACCAAAGACCCTTAAAGAATTTCTTAGGATTGAATAATTGAATATGTCAAATATTAGTTCAAAGATTAGTCAACCATGAAGGAATCACTAATGAACAATTATGTACTAGGTTACAAGAAACCTACAGCTGGGCAGAGGATACAGCATTGGTCCATTGCGCTGGAGGGTGTGGGTTCCCATCCCCACAAGTAGAAAATTATGATGTGATGAACATTGTAATTTTCTACTGTGTGGATTTTAATTTATTTTAATTTTAATAGTATTTGCAAAAAATATGTTTAAGTTTGTCTATCAGCTCAGCAGTACAAGATTTGCTTAGTTTGTGACTAGATGACGTTTGTGTTAAATGTCCAGGAATATTTATTTATATGCATTTGATGAGGACACACCTTTGAGTTGTTCTTTAAAAATAGTAACTGTACAAAAAATAATTCTAAAAGATCAATTTCAGGATCATGATCCAATTAAGTTGCCTGGTAGAGATCACTACTAAGTGATAACGCCGCCTAATGTACTATACTGTGTGAACCAACATTTTAGCTCCCAATTATGTATATTTACATTACATCAAAGAGTGAAATAAATAAATAAGTTACAAGAATTGTCTCGCACACATGCACACAAACACAACTAAGTAAAAACTTAAACCCCAGTCACTTCTTCACCTCACAAACAAACCTACATTTACTTCACATTATGGGTCACATAACTCCACCGATTAATCAAGAGGGTGGAGGAATAGAAAAATATGATTATTCATTTATTCTATTTTGTCCGTGACATTTAATATGCATGCGTCTCGCCGGGGGGATTGACCCTCGATATTAGTGCTAGATCATTTTTGGGGTCTGCTTTTAAATATTGAATAGCACGGCTTACAATTATAAATCTTGCTGTATATGTAAATAAACTGACAGAGATAAAAATTATCGGGTACGTATTCATGTTTGTTTGACGATAAATTTAATTATTAGTAACTAGCTGAGCTCCGCGGTTTCCTGCCTATATATCAGGTTCCCGTAGGTTTTTCGGGATAAAAGCTACTATGTCATTCCTGGGGTTTGAAAGAATCTCTGTAGAAATTTTCATCCAAATCGATCCTTTAGTTTCAATACAAACAAACAAATATTTCCTCTTTATTGTATTAGTATAGATTGAAGCGCAGTTATTTCTCGATCCATTTTATCGATTTCAATTTTTTGCCTTCTTTGTCACAATTATAACTATTTTAAATCTACTGTAAGAATGAGAGCTGGTAGCGATCATAAGGAGATCGATCTTTTTTCTCACTAAGCCAAGTAACATGGCACCTAACATCGCCAGCTGAAAATTAATACATCCCGCCCGAGGCGCACCCGGCTGGGTGTTCTCACTAATTATTCACATTTTAAACATTTTCTATGTTTCGGTAATCATGTGAGTAATGTCTAAAATATTATCTATAGGGGATACATATAGTTGAATAACAGATGGTCATCAAAGGTCTGATGTCTAGTGAGACATCAGTGTATAGTGATAAACCATCTAACATTGCAGACTTAAACCTAATACATTTGGGCCGAAGCTTACCCCGGTCTTACTATCGACACGTCTTCTAGAAAACAAAAGATGGTCATCAAAGATCCGATGGGGCCCCGGTGGGGTCAGGGTATTCTAGAGTTGATTATTGAAATTTAAGATCTATAATAATATGTGCCATTACCTATATTAGTTACATCTTATTATAGAAAACAAAGATGGTCATGGTCATCAAAGGTCTGATATCTCACTATAAACCATCTAGCATAGCAGGCTTAAACCTAATACATTTGGACCGAGGCTCACCCTGGTGAATGCAGGGTTTAATTATTGGCATTAAACACCTATAAATAATATGTTAACTATATTAGTGACGTCTTATTGTAGAAAACATGTTACGTATGTCTTATTATCGACACATCTGATGAAAAACAAAGATGGTCATCAAAGGTCTGATGTCTCACTATAAAGCATGTAACATTGCGAGCTTAAAACTAATACATTTGGCCATTAACAATATTATGTGCCATCACCTATATTAGTGACATCTTATTATAGAAAACAAAGATGGCCATCATAGGTCTGAAGTCTCACTATAAAGCATGTAACATTGCGAGCTTAAAACTAATACATTTGGCCATTAACAATATTATGTGCCATCACCTATATTAGTGACATCTTATTATAGAAAACAAAGATGGCCATCAAAGGTCTGAAGTCTCACTATAAAGCATGTAACATTGCGAGCTTAAAACTAATACATTGGCCATTAACAATATTAAAATAAATTGATACATTTGGACCGAGGCTCATCCTGGTGAATGCAGAGTTTAATTATTGGCATTAAACACCTATAAATAATATGTGCCATTAACTATATTAATGACATCTTATTATAGAAAACATGTTAGATGTCTTATTATCGACACATCTGATGAAAAACAAAGATGGTCATCAAAGGTCTGAAGTCTCACTATAAAGCATGTTACACTGCGAGCTTAAAACTAATACATTTGGCCCGAAGGTGACCCTGGTGAATTCAGGGTGATCTCACATTAATTATTGAAATTTAAGATCTATAATTATATGTGCCATAAACTATATTAGTGACATCTTATTATAGAAAACAACGATGGTCATCAAAGGTCTGAAGTCTCACTATAAAGCATGTAACATTGCGAGCTTAAAACTAATACATTTGCCCCGAGGGCCGACCCGGTGGGGTCAGGGTGTTCCCGCGTTAATTATTGATATTTAAGACCTATAACAATATGTACCATTAACTGTATTAATGACATCTTCTTATAGAAAACATGTAACTTATGTCTTATTATCGGCACATCTGATGAAAAACAAAGATGGTCATCAAAAGTCTGAAGTCCCACTATAAAGCATGTAACATTGCGAGCTTAAAACTAATACATTTGGACTGGTAGGGTCAGGGTATTCTAGCGTTGATGATTAAAATTAGTGACATCTTATTATAGAAAACAAAGATGGTCATCAAAGGTCTGAAGTCTCACTATAAAGCATGTAACATTGCGAGCTTAAAACTAATACATTTGGTCCGAGGGCGGCCCCGGTGGGGTCAGGGTGTTCGCGTTAATTATTCACATTTTAATTTACGGAGCCGGCCGGTGGAAGCGGGAAAAATGTCTTCGACGTACACCTATGTTGGAAACTTTGCTAATTCCTTTTAATTTTTTTCTATATTGCGCTCGTGGTTTTGGAACGATGTATTGTTTTTGGTCATTTACTACGTGTGTAACAATATGGTTGATAATTTATATATATTATTCTGTATGGTTGAGGTAACTGCATTAGAGAGTTTTCAAAAAATAAACTAACGAACGATGAATGGCTTTCTATTACTTAGGAGAAAATAAACGTCTTTTTCTTTCTTTTTTTTTTTTCTCATTTGTTTGTTTATGCATGAGCCTGATAAATCGACGTGAGGCATTTAGATTTTCCTACGACTAATAGCAACCTTCGTCCTACTATTCCTACTCATCAGCCAGGTCTATAGTTCCATGTCGGGGTATAATAGAGAGAGAGGCATCAGACAAATTTTCAACTTGCCTCAACCACCTCACAAAAAATGGTCCTAGCTTTCAAATGAGAAAGAAAGAAAAAGCATTTATTCCAGAAGCACAGAACACACAAAAAACATAAAAAAAAACAAATAAAATAAGGTGAAAAACAAAAAAGAAACTTAAAATATGATGGATAAACAATGCAATGAATGTACGGCAAAAGGGTTGACCACTCAGTATTTTCAGTGGCCCCGGTTAATAATTAATTAAATAAAACTAAAACATAGTTATAACTTATAATCTTGTGAATATGATTATATAGCTGAAAACTGAAAAAAAAGACACCTGACAAAGCATATTATTACAATTCGTTTACCATCGAATAACCCTACCACAATCCTAATATTCCATGTCAAAACAGGTCTAAAAAACAGTCAAACATGCATATCACAATTTCCAAAGCCAATGAGACAAACCCGATGCGACTTACCTAAATAATTCAACCTTTACGTTAAGTGCAAAAATCGACTTTATTTTAAGGGAATAAGGTGTAAAATGTACTGTGTTTGTGTAAAGTAAGGTAGGTGCAATTTTTGCGTGCCCTTATGGGCTGTCGATCCGAATTTGATCATTGTTAAGGTGGTGAATATTGGTAGATGTGGGGTTTTGTAAATTTGTTATTTTCTGGTGTTTTCTATTGAAAATATATCTATTTTAACTACTTACTTTCTTTCCGTAATAATACTATATCTGTGTCTTCTTCACGCCTAAACCCCTGAACTTATTTGGATGAAATTTACTACAAATAAAGTTTGGAATCCGATAAATGACTTACGATGCTTTTTATCCCGGAAATCTCAAGGAAACGGGACATATGCATGGTTGAAACCGCGGGCAAAGCTAGTATACAATAGATACTGGTTAAAATGATTATTATAACATAATATGTCATCTAGAATATTATGAGATCTTATTTCTTTCTTATTAAATGGCAAATGAAAAGCACCGGTATTTTATACATATTTAAAAGTAAGACTTTATTTATCAAATTTCATAAATGAATAAAAATATTATAAGAGACCAATTTTTCTTGTATAAATCATTTGTAGTAAAATTAGTATTCGTATATATAGTAATTATTGTGTATTGTTAATTTAAATACAATTAATGTTTTTTTATTACTCGGTAAAAATATAAAGTGATTCATTAAAAAATTCTTTCACCATTGTAATCCTAAATTATCCCTGATGGAGGAAGGATGGGAGCGAAGCCGCGCGCAACAGCTAGTGAATTAATAATTCCAATCAATCGGCCGGTGGATCTTAATTTACACCCCGATGGAGGGGGAGGGATTACTTCATTAACACCTAATAAGTTTATTTATTTAAGAAGAAATATTGCAAGATTGGTATGGTTAAAAAGTTATAAAGAAAGAAAGAAAAATATATTTATAAACTACAGACAAAATATATTAATAAAAATTATACAGAGTTTATAAAGAGTAAAAGATATAAAAAAAAAAATGAAGAAAAGCCAATCAAATAACAAAAATAAAAGTATTTGCCTGTAGGTCAAACAGACAGCACTCAGCATTTGCTGTGCAGAAACAGCGCTGATTTTCAGTGTCACATTTAGTAGTTTCCTTACAATATAATCAGTTTTTTTGTACAGCAGGCAAGCGGAGCATGTGGTTCACCTGATGTAAAGTGACTGACCGCAGCCCATGAACATCTACAACATCAAAGTGTCGCAGATGCCTTGCCGGCTTGAAGGAAGGGGAGGGGATAAATTATGTTTTTTTAAGCACACTTAATGTATGTAAATATAAAAATCGCGTTATTTACTCCACGAAGTTTATATTAACACTGTTTTTCCTGCAATGAATAAATAATTCCAATCAATCGTAATTTTCGGCTTGATGAGACTTCCTCCGCGGGGGGTTGCCTTGTGCTCATTAACGACTATTACATTTTAATTATTGTATCGAATAAAATAAACAGGATTAGAACATAAATTAAGAATGTACTATAGAATCCACTAATGACTCTTTTAGCTTTTAACCTTATATATCTTATTATGTTAATGTCTTAGTTTATATCTGTAATCTATGTAACGAATTTTCTTTTTTTTTAGTATATTTTTATCATCCAAGCATTGTGTAAGTAATTGATGATTGACCAAAAAATATTAAAAAAAAAAAACACACACACAACTCACAAGGTGTAGAAATAAATATATATGTACATACATATTTTTGCTATTTTTTATTTAGTACCTTTCTAAATTATTTAAAACAAGTAGGTTTTTACACATATTTAAATTCTAATTTCTGAAATATGTCTCTTTTATATTCACTAAATTAAGTGCACTACACTACAAACTTTAAAATTATACACAAAATTTACAAAAAAAAAAAATATTTATTAAAAAAGGCAACTTAAAAGCCCCAAACATAATATCTTTCAGCAGATCGATGAAAATAAGATAAAATGTTTCGCTTCAATAGAGCCCGCGCCAATCACCTGACGGGAGAGAGAGTGCTGACCGTCGCACCTTGCATTATTTATTTTCATTATTATTTATATATACCTTATGATATATTATAATGTATAAATATGTTATATCCATAGAAGAACTGTGAAAAAATGTGATCATCAATGACAATGTCGATTTTTGTCAATCACTTCATAGTTGAATTTTAAACTCTCTATTTTCAAGTTCTTACCTATGATATGATATGATACTCTCCTTTTATATTTTATTTGCAGAATAGTTTGTGCATTTTCTAAATACACATGAAGGCATTTTATAGCTTTCTGTCGTTACCAAGAGAGTGTGGATATACATGTATCAATTTGAAATCTCAACTAACGATATAAGACGTGTCAATTAGTTAAAACAAAAATAGTGCATTTATAAAAATAAACCATTTTAATATAAGCCACTTGAGAGCAACAGCAAGGTGCGCTCGTTCGTTAAAGGGCCGGCAAGGGGGAGCCTTATCCAATATTTATTAACTTATTTCAAAGAAAATCGTATAATTAACACCAGCCACCCTCGTGATGGGTAATAACGGACTGGATTAATATAAGCTTCTATGGACCGTCGAAGTGCGAGTTTGTATGTTTGTTACACAATACTACAAAAATAACAGGACGAATTTTGATAAAATTTAAAGCGATACTTTTAAATTACTAAAAAGGCGAGTATAATATGGATATACTTATTACCAATACTCCTTTTACAACGTCCAGAGATGCTATTTTAGACACTAAATAAAACTGTTCCCTTCTCATGGTTTTGTGTATTAGACCTTTTGGTTCACTATTCGAGCATAGTAACAGCCTAAAGCTAACGTACAATACTGAACCGATTCTATAGCGACACCAATCTTTTATACCATTCGGTAGATATAATTATTAATGATATGATAGTGTGGTATCAAATGAAAGGTCTTGGTCATTGCAATGCGAGGTCTACCTCGGAGCGAACCACTAGTATGTTTTGTGCTTGAGACAAACCTTCGATTATTCTACTAGATAATTTGACTACTAGACGAACGTGACGATTTTTATCTACACTAATACTATAAAGAGAAAAACTATGTTTGTTTACTTGTAATGAATATAATAGGCTAAAAACTACTGGATTTGAAAAATTCTTTCACCATTCGAAAGCTAAATCATTAAATTACCTATGTCAAAATTAAAACCTTTATTAAAAAATGTTTTAATTCAAAAAGCATACAATAATATTAACGAATATATAGAAGACAAGAATCCTTGGAATATATCAGTTCCCAGATCAATACGGGATAGTTGTATAGTATGATATGTATTCTTTAGAGTTGTAAAATATAATAACGATGTAATCAAAGTGGCTGTTGAAAAGAGTAACTATCGAGTTTCTTGCCGGTATCTTCTCGATAGAATCGACTTTCCGAACCGGTGGTAAATTAAAAAAAATGACTATTCATAAGTACTTTGTAAAAAGTTTACATGAATAAAAATATATTCTATTCTATTCTATTCTAAATTATCCACGAGTAACAAAGGCTATATTTTATAGTCTATATATATATAACATTATGCTACGGGAGCGAAGCCGCGCGGATCAGCTAGTATCCATATAAAAGCTGAAATGACTGTCCGTTAGATGCATTTAGTTTTCTAGTCGGTCAGTGAAAATATGTGAAATTAAATTTTATATCAGACGAAGTGCATTAGAGATGCGATCATACATATTCATCGGGACATTTCTATTTATAGTCTAAGAGCTGACGAACGAAAGCTTTAAGGAAATTTATCGTCATTTCTAATAAAAAACTAAATAAATATTCAAGGACTTCTCACACATCCTCACGCCCAAAACTATATAAAGCTTGTACTATGAAAACTAGACAACTGATAAATATACTTTTTTATGTAATAATATACTATTTTAGGTAAAACTACATACACAATATTAAATTAACTTTACACAGACAGTAGAAAATCACAATGTTATTCACATAATAATTTTCTGCTCGTGTGGATCGAACCCACAGTCCATTTTTTATTTAAAGGCAAGATTACTTTTCGTGCCCTGCCCAATATTTTTTTCACGCCTCCACCGGTAATCGAAGCCAGAACCTCTCGGTTGCTGCACTTAACACGACAACTGAACCAACGAGTCAGTCAATAACACTATAAATGTAATTTCACGTTCATGAGTTAGTTGGGACTTGGGAGGTTAGTATATTCTACACATTCCTATATCCTAATGCTTTTCATGTCATCTAAATTTAAAAAAATTGTAACAAAAAAATGTCAAATAACTTTATCGAACACAAGAAATACAGCCTCCATTTTAAACTTCGCGAGTATTTCTTAGTCTCTTAGACTAGACACATATCAAAATGAGCGAAAATAATTCGCGCGAGCTGGGACACAGTTATGAAACCACCTGGCGATGACGTCACACTTTGAATCACGAATTTTACCAACATATTCACTGCATTATGTCGATTGATTAAACAAATGTTTTAAATGATATGCCTCAGTTAACGCATATAAGTCCAGAAGTATCGAAGAAGCTGGCAAGGTCTACCCGTGTGGCGACGGGTTAGAATACGTGTGTCACCACCCCATTTCTACCTGTGGGTGTCGTAAGAGGCGACAGAGGGTAATTCAGCTGTTCAACATTTTCAGTGGGAGCCGAGCATTGCACGGTATATTGATCGATTCCTATAAACAATCGATAATCGTTATAGCTGAAATTAATCCATCGTCAACCCTGACATTTGGAAATAAAATCTGTCTCTGCAGCTAGTAGTCTGCAAAACACTCTTAGGAATTATTAAAAATAATGTACGCGATAGGAGCTTAGGACGAGCAGTGGAAATATATGTCAGCGATCATGTCCGAAATGATGTCTAAGTATGATTTTTTGATACAAAAATAGAACTTGACATTGCCTAATATTTGGATATAGACGAAAAAACACAGCAGGAAAAAAGTAAAGTTATATAGGCATCAAGTACGATACTGGACTGTTTAGAAGCAAAAAGTTTCATCATAAGCAAAATATTTGTTTCTGGAGAAAAACTCCTTGCTTTAATGGTAAAGCATGTTAAATTATTGATATCGTTACGGGGGTAAATAAGTTAACGCTAACTTAACTATTGGTACAATACTAGTATCAGATCTAAGAGATGCCTTAAAAGGATCCTTAAAAGCCGATATAGATCGAAATAATAACGTATTAGAGACTTTAGAGCTACCGAAACAGATGGAGACCAAACCAACACACACTAAGGTATTAAAAATGCTTCAAACAGATCGAGATCCGCCTCAAGCCGACCGCGGCGTCCATTATGAATCCGGCCCGTCGGTCGCTTAATTAGCTGCTTACATAATGTACGACCGGAGCTTCGGACTGCTGGAAATATGTGTCAGCGATCATGTACCGAATCACGTGTTTTTATTTATTTTTCTTCTTAAAAAACACGAGATGTGACATCGAAGTATAATATAGCTTAAAGCGATAATTATTATTCAGTGTAACGTATTTGTATCAAAATTGTCTTAGAAAAACAAATTCAAATTTGCTATGTTCACACGAATTATATTTATATTTCTTCGCACGATAAACTATAAATATAATTCGTGTGGTATAAATGTATTTTTTATGAATGTATTGTTTTGTCGCTGTGTAAATGGCAATAAAGCTTTTTTTCTTTCTTTCTTTCAATCTAGGTTCAACCAATTGGAACCATGTTTTGGAAGTTTTTAACGCCACGTTTATTATACATACGCTTCAGACTTTAAGGATATTGTACTGTCCGTAAGTAATACGACGTTTATCTTTTATAGGAACTGGGTATTAAATACTCCACTCTTAAGTTATATCCAATATTACGTTAATGTGTATAACATTATGTAATATATTTAAGTCACTTATTACAACAATAAATAATTATAAATAAATAAATAAAATAAAATAAACCACATTGCATCCAGCACCCTATATCCACGTCGATCTCAGCAATTTCAGTTTCGGCGGCAGTTAATAATTCAGTCAGGCGCCTCAGTGAACAAAAATGAAATCTCTAATGTGAATGGAACTTAGTTCCCGGCAAATAATTAAAGGCCACCATTAAAAATTCCTCGGGAGCGCCCGACGGCCGGATATGTGATAATATTAATCCGGGTGTACGTATGCAAATCAGCTTATTACGATTACTTTTTGAATTATTACTTTGTGCATAAAAAGGGATCGGTCTTGATGCTGTGAGATCAAAGGTACGTTAATGTACGTCGTAGCTATTTTGGGAATACTCTTGTATAGGTGAAGTCTTTTGAACTGAACTTTAAAATTGAATTATTCATACTTCTACCTCGACTGCCGATTTTCTAGGTTTGGTGAGGAGAACCGGTTGGTGGTACGTAAAAGAATATGCAAAGAATATTATCCAAATTCGAATATAAATACCAGATATCTATGCGTTAAACGGTCGAATTGAATACCTCCTCCATTTTTGGAGTCAGTTAAAAATAAACGATTTGAATTGAATAATATGCATCATGTCCAATAAGAATGGTAAATTTGAAAATACTTTTTATTTGTTCTACGCCCAATATTTAATTAAATTACTACTAGTCTAGATAAGTGCATTCCTCCTCATAAAGATGAGAAAATCAATAAATTATGCAAAAATGTTGTCTAGATGCAGAAATCATACCTCACATTCCGTACTTGTAGATGCATTGAGTGTAATTTATTTTCCTAAAAATCCTAATCAAGAACAAATTATTCGCCTCAAACTTGACATAGTTATTCATTTGTTAAAACAAAACCTGCACCACAACAAGCATCATTCCCATCTTTATAATTCCCAAAGCAAGCCACTCTAATACAATAAAAAGCGTCCACCTACCACACATAATTTTTGCAAAACACTAGCGCAAACAAAATTTACATAGCTTATTGCCATGACAAATAAGAGGCGGCAGACTAATAAAATTCATCTTGCGTTACCGGTGGACCATGTGAGCGAAACAAAGGTAATTTGATTAGGAAATTTTCATACGCGATAAGCTGGGGCCGACTGACCGCTCCTCACTCAACCTTTGTACCAATTTCTTTGTATTACATGCAAAATTTAATTTCGCAGTTTTCAAGACTCGCGCGGAATGATATTACGCGACCGCCGCTTGTAATTTCATTGCTATTCTTCAAGTGTGTGGACAGTCGGCCTTTTTCATCGCATTCCCTTTCGGTCCATGCTCTTTCGTTTACCGGACACCGGCCGTTCGGAATTAAAACCACCGGATTGCGGTATCGTTAATTGCTAGATGAAACCACCTGTGAAATTTCATCGGTGAAGTTTTACTTTGAAACTTACGTTAATTTTATGTGTTGTGCAATTACGCCCGACTCGTTGCGGCGGCGTGACGACTGTATTTGCTATACGATTTGGATTTATTTTAATCTGTTACGTTGATAATTGCATTTCGGATATAATGAGTAAATGCGCTGAATCATTTTACATTTTAAATGTCATTACTGCGTTTATTTAATATAGCACTTGTAATTACCAAAACACTACCCTTTAGAACAGTTTTGGGACTATCAAACGAAGTTTTATAGCTGTAGTCTGTACGGGGCTTTATAATGTTTGTATCAGCATATTATAATAATATAACATTATTGGAGACACATAAATGCAACCCTACCACTTTAATTCTAGGACTTGAACGTTTCTTCGCTGTCTGCAAGTAAGCAAGTTACAATACGATAAATAAATTGATCATCCTATTCCCTCCTCTTCCTTCAAGCCAGCAAGGCATCTGCAACAGTTTGCTGTTATGGATGTTTATGGGCTGCGGTCAGTCACTTAACATCAGGTGAACCGCATGCCCCGCTTGCTTGCTATGCTAAAAAATAATAGAAGATAGTTATGCTAAACAAATACCTTACAGTACATAAACCGTGGTTATTGAAAAACAATAACCCATAAAACAACCGTATATGTAGCGAATTAAATAAGTGAGCCCGATAAAACCACCCACATCAATCACAAACAAAAAAGGTCTGGTCAACCACTTAAAATTCATGCGATACAAATCCACATTCAATAGCCCCCAAATAAAACTGAACACAAATCGGAATCTAATAAAAATTCCGTCTTACAAGCTTGAGCGGATCCTTTAAGAAGTAACCCCAATTGCCATCGATACTGGCGATGGCCGGCTTAAGAACTCCCCAAAGGAAAGGGATAAAAAGGGGAGTTTAAGATCGACACTTGACGCGGCCGATTAGAATACTTTTGCGTGGGAATTCGGCCCCTTGAGGAGGAAAAATCCGAATTAGCATATATATTTAACACCTTCCTCGGTTGGGGTGAAGTTGGCTAATTTTTAATACTTTCTATCGGATTTGGATGCTATTTAAATGTGATAGGTAGCATGAATATATTATTTTAAGACTTTGTAGGAAATTGCGATACGAGTATAAATCTCTATCTATCTTCTATATAAATAAAAATCAATTGCTGTTTGTTATTTTCACTACAACTCGAGAACGGTGGTACCGATTTTTATAATTTTAGTCTTGAAATATTCGTCTAAGCACAGGGAATGTTTTAACGGTAAGAAAATATGGAGATAATTGTGACTAGAATAGTAAAAACCACAATTATATTTTTCAATACAAATAGTTCTAGTTGAAAAATATAATGTTCGTCCGGTCAGCTAATTACACAATAAATGTTATAATATAATTGACCCTGCAAGCTACAAGTTTGATTTAAATTTACTATATATTTAAAAAAATCTTCAATGCCTGGAGACATAGTACTACATTTCTACGTCATATTATTAATTATTTAGATTTTTCGCTCCGTCTAAACTTTTTAACCGACTTTCAAAAAAAAGGAGGTTATCAATTTGACCGTATTTTTTTTTATGTATGTTACCGCATATCTCCGGTGTTTATGGACCGATTTGAAAAATTCTTTTTGGATTCGAAAGAGTAGAGTTCCAATGTGGTCCCATAGATATTTGGTTTAGGTCTGATCATCCATATGATTTTCGAGGAGTTCCCTGGAATATCTTCCAGGGAACTCCTCGAAAATCAAGGGAATAAGCTCTACAGTTAAGGTTTAATGATAAATATATCAACTGAATTGTGACTAGATGATGTGATTACCCTTCACAGGACACAAAGTGATAAATAAAAATTTTCGCCAAAAATTACTCGCTCTAAAAAGTAGAAAATAACTTCTATATAATTTTTGTTGAAATCTATACAAAGTCGGTGCCTTTATCTATTTTCAATTTACCAAGATTTTGTACCTTTAAATTTTTCTTAATTCACCATGTAAACTAGCTGAAGCGGCACTCAACGTATTGTTAGCTAATCATACAAGACACAACTGACCGCTACATCAAAGATATTTACATATCGGTGTACCGTCCTAAACAAACGCTAGTTTACACTGGCCACTTGATATTTGTGGCTGAGATGAGACCAGCAATCTGTTAAACAAACCACTTTGTGTAACTGGATTTAGAGTGATCATTTAAGATATTAAACAATGTGTGTTGAACAATTTCTATACTTGAAGTGATGAAAATAATATTGAAATTGACGACCCGATTTGCGCATTGGAATGGTGTAATGTATGTTAGTCTGTAAGGTATTTATTGTTTATGATATATATATAATATGGGTCTATACAAAATTTGTCTGTTACCTGAAATAAATAAATAAAAATAAAAGTAATGCGCCGGAGGGTGTGGATTCGATCTCCACGAGTAGAACAATTATGATGTGATGAACATTGTAATTTTCTACTGTCTGGGTGTTAGTTTATCTACAGTGTGTAAGTATTTACAAAAAAAGTATGTTTAAGTATGTCTATCAATTATCTGGTTCCTATAGCTTTTGCTTAGTTTGGGAATAGATGGCGTTGTGTTAAATGTCCAGGATCATTTTTTTTCTTATTTATAGTATCTAGGACTCACAAGTGTTAGCAGGTACAAGTTACTTAAAAACTATGTTAGTAACATAAAACACAAATGCAATTAATGAGAAACCATGCGACACGGCCCAACAGCGTCTCATGTACACCCAACAAAAAATTAGCAACAAATCCTGTTTTTAATGAAGGTCTTTTTAAACTATAATAGTTGACGTGATCGAGTTTTTCTTTCGAGACTTGTCTTTTCTTTCCCGGTTTCTGAGTATTTAGTTAAATAGTTATATTTTTTAATTGGATTGGATTTAATTGGATTCATTAACTGTCAGATTACCTTTAGACGAAATTTAACAATGATGTGTTACTCAAAAACTTAATACCGGACGTTAAGCGTTATCGAATAGACAAACTAGCATTCAAATCAGAAACTGGGCTTTAGTCCCTTTACTCAAAAACTTCACATTCCCTCTTTAAATCGTCTTTGTTCTAAGACAATTATATTAAAACCGTAACTTCCTTGCACGAAAAGTACCCCATACAAATAAATACTTCCTGCTCGTACACGCAAAGCCACAAATCAATTAATATATCCGAAGGCGTCGGCTCGTACCCGATCCGCGGATTAAACGCCAAATTGGTTTAAGCTAGTCCCGGAAAACCCTCGAATCAATCTCGATCGAGGTTAAGGTAATCGGAGGAGATTGAGCTATTTGTTACGCTAAATCTTGTTTAAATTAATAGAATAGAAAAACTATAATTAAGACAATTTGCCTACTCTTGGAGTTACTTTTTATAGGCAGTCCCATTACCACGTAATTCGGATAATTTTTGTTTTTTTTTTTTTATGGCAGAGCAGGCAAAGGAGCAAGTGGGTTACCTGCTGTTAAGTGATCACCGCCGCCCATGAACACCTGAAACACCGGGGGTATCACAGGTGCTTTGCCGGCCTCTGATGGACAAATACGCTCTTCTCTTGAAGGCCCCAATGTCGAATTTGTTCGGAAAAATACTGCAGATGGAAGGTAAGGAAGGTACTGCATACGGCAAATTTCAGCTATATCAAAAATATTGCTTACTAGCTGTTTCGCGCGTCTTTGCTCCCGTAGTATAATATTATACAGCCCATTATTTCAGCTTTCTAATGATGAGAGAGATTGAGGAATCTGTCCAGTAGCTTTTGTGTGGAAACATTAGAAACATAAATACAAAAACATAATATTAGAAGATACAGGTATATTTATAAGAAAACACTGGACAATATTTGAATATTCTGAACAGTATAATTACAGATGCCGTTAATAATAACAGACGATAATTATTATATGTTATTAAATAAGGGCATATGCATTGCTATTATAATACGATTAGATTACATTTCTTAACAACGTGACTATAATTTTTGAACTTTATTTTCTTTGCTAGTAGCAAAGGTCGAGGTAGATCAGTTAATTATCCAAATATTAAGAACTAATGCCACCACAATTTACGTCCCATCTTCTGCACGACTGCCTCCCCACCCTCACCGTTTCTCCGGCCACGTTTTCAATTCCAATAGATTCTAATAAGATTAACGTTGTCACGGCGTTAGATAAAATAGTTTGTGGCCTATAATTGGAGGACCAACATTCCTACATTCAAGTCCCCAGACGAAATTAAACCCAATCCTGTCTCACTTAAAGATGATTTTCTATTGTCGTTTCTGAACGGTCATCACTCGCATGACTAGGCAATGCCAAAGGTGACTATCGTATTCTTTGGTTCGTATTGCTATTATATAAAGCATGTTTTGCGTTGTCGATCCGTGTCTCCTCCGATCGGTTAAGGTTTACAAATTGGATCGGTCGGGTAAATCAGGGTTGCCCGTAATTGAGTCTTACAGGATCATTCGGCTGTGGTCAAAGGATTACGGTGATATCTATTGATCTCTAACGTTTGTATTCGGGCGGTTAATGTTAGTTTTATGACCGACATTCGGCGGCCCTTTTGCGGTTTGACGTATTGATGTTTCGTTTGAACGCCGATATTTGAAGTTGGAAATTATTATTGGTTATGTTTGTTTACAAGTCAATGTGATTAAGGAAAAGTCTATAGGTATCTGATACAATGTGTTGATTATTAGTATATTTTTAACCAACTCCGACAGAAGGAGGGTAATATTTTTCAAGCGTATGTATGTTTGTATGTCCATTTCATGGCACACTTTAGAGCCCAAACAGCTCGACGGGAGGTGTTGTTTGATAGTTAGAATTGTGGTAGTGACAAAGGCTATATTAATTTTCAAAATGGCGCTTGGAACTCAAAAAAAGAAGGAGATTGCTTTTTTGCATAAATAATTTGGATGAGTTTTTTCATAGATGATTATTATTAACTAAGCTGTTTGTTAGGCTGGAGGTTTTACAATATGCCTAGAGGTCCTTTTATAATCACTGTTGCTAATTACAATAGTCTCGATAACTTATCATATAATAAAAATTAATTGACAGACAGATGGACAGACGGACAACGAAATGTTCCTATAAGGGTTTCGGTTTTGTTCTCTGGAGGCAAGGAACCCTCAAAATATTCTTATACATACTAATTACAACATTTCATTATACAAAACAAAGAGTTAATAAATTTGTTGTCCATCCAATTCCAATCCGAAATTACCAACAAAAAAAAGCTTCAAACAATCGACAGCAAACATACAAACAAACAAATTGTAAAGCGGGTCCCGCGTGCCGGCTGTTAGCATAGGATACTGTTTGAGGTCTGTCTGCGACAATAATTACCCTGAAGACACTGCTCCTTGTAATATAACATTCATTGATTCTCGTTTATGTCCTAGGAATCGTAAATTCCTGTGTTAAATTGTTTAAATATCGTCAATTGTATGCACATGTTTGGATTAAGTGAATGACAAATTATTAAGGAATGAAAAACGACAATGTTTAGTTATTAATTATTTATTAGTATTGAAAATTGTATTAAGTTGACACTCACTCACATCATCAACGAATTGAAGTAGCCGCGCCCAGTTACCCACGTAACTTCTGATTTCGTGGCAACTCTGAGATTAATAGTAGCCTAGGTGTTATTCTATATGAATACTAAGTTTCGTCATAATCAGTTCAATAGTTTTTGCGTGAAAGAGTAACAAACATACATACATACTTTCATACATCGTCACAAACTATCGCATTTTAATATTAGTAGGAAGTAGGATTAAAAAAACATATGCAATTAAATACCAATAGTTGCTCAATATTTAAAATTAAATTATCACAAATTAACAGTTTCTGATTATTTTCTATATTTTTATATGATTGTAATCGCATGTTTATCTATATTATCAATGTAAGGAATGCACTCGTTTCTGAAAAACAGTTTTCACATCTCAGGAACCTGGGCGAAGTCATTTTTGTAAAAGTTTCTTTGATGGAAATCAAATATTGAAGCAAAAATATTTAAATATAAAAAATATGCACATGCCAAATATTTTTTTCATATATATATACTAAAGAACATTTAACTTTACACGTCTATCGAAAAATCCTCGACGTTCGCCAAGTCCCGTGCGATCGCCATAAAAACAAGTGCGTCTCAGACGAAGTTCGCGTCTTAACATAATTAGCGAAAGGGGTGTTTATCGCAATATTAGTTGTGAGGATTATCGCGCAGCGCATTAACAACTATTAACATAACACTTTATACGACGTGCTATATCTATATCTATGCTATATCTATATCACGTTGATAGAATGGTGGTTTTGGGACGTATTCGTTTTAGAAAGAAAGAAAGAACGAAAGTTTATTCCATACACAAGTAATATAGATAGATACATTCGTTTTTTTTATAGCATAAGGGGGGCACACGAGCAGGCGAGTCACCTGATGTTAAGTGATCAACGCCGCCCATAAACGCCTACAAGTAAGGAGGACTCGTGGGTGCGATGCCGGCTTTTTAGATAGGAATACGCTCGTTTCTTGAAGGTGCCCAGATCGTATCTGTTTGGAGTTACCTCATGTGGAAGTTGGTTCCACAAGGTGGTTGTGCGTGGCAGGAAATTTCTACGTGAACGCACTGTGGACGATCGTCAGATATCAAGATATTTATCAGATTATCGTCGAGCGCATTAACGACTATTAACATAACACTTTACGGGACATGCTATATCTATATCACGTTGATAGAAGGGTAGTTTTGGGCATATTCGTTTTAGATACATTCGTTTGTGCAAAGGGGAATATTAGTTTGCAAGCGCATTAACAACTATTAACATAATACTTTACGGGATATACTATATGTATATCATGTTGAAAGCTAGTTTTTGGGCCGTGTACGTTTTAGATACATTCGTTTGTGGAAAGGGAAATATTAGTTTGCGAGCGTTTTAACAACTATTAACATAACACTACGTGACGTGCTATATCTATATCATTTCGATAGACTGCTAGTTTTGGGATGAATTTGTTTCTATCTAGGTTCATTGGTTAATAGAAGGGGGTGTCTCTTTTTTTAGAAGGCAAGTGGGGCATACGGTTCATCTGATGGTTCTCCTCGGGGCATAGTGCAATACTGCTTCACGCCGGTCTTCTGCTGGGGAGGTGGTAATTTCACCGGCACGAGCTTGGTCCAATCGTGCAATGCTGGACTCTCACTCTTTTATTGCTGAAGATGTTATCCAGCTGAAATACCCTCTGTTGAACCATCGCAAATTACAATTAACTACCATTAACGGGACATGCTATATCTATATCATGTTGATAGACTGCTTGTTTTGGGACGTATTCGTTATAGATACTTTCGTTTGTGTGTATATCATGGATTTCAAGCTTTCAACTCTAATAAAACCCAAGCGGGTAGGCTCATCAACGGCCCTTAAAGAATTCGATCACTGAACGTAAAATCTCCCCATGCCCTCCAGTAAAACAGGATTACATGCAACTAACAAGATCCACCCAAAAAAAATAATTGAAAAAGCTGCATCAAACACCGCTAATCCATATCGGTGGGACCGGCGGAATGCACAAACCCAAAACACCCCACCCC
>LQNK01002514.1:6353-20304 GCA_001586405.1 Phoebis sennae | reverse complement strand
AATATGCAAATCCGAAGATATACCCGCCTAATAACATGTACAAAAGAGTGGTGACTTGAGCGCGCTGTAGAGTAATGATGGGGGTGTGAGGAGTGATAGGTTTGTGCCTCATTTCACAAGCCTCATGGAGGATCAGTCAAATTAGGTAATATTAATATTTTCCCCAGCTACATGTATTGTATTAGAAATGATTAAATGTACTTAGAACGCGATATGAAAATGTCTTTCATTTAATATAGATAAAAAGAAATATGTCGCTGGTTTGATATGATTACTGCTTTAACGATAAGACCGCCTGTTTGTGCCCGTTATACTTATTTTACTTTTACTCTTGTATTTTTTATCGTGCACAATAAAGTATTTTTGTTTGTTTGTTGTTGGAGATTTTCTTAAAAACTCTTCTTAGAAATCTAATTTATAATTTTTTTTTTTTTTTTTTTTTTTTTTTATGGCAGAGCAGGCAAAGGAGCAAGTGGGTCACCTGACGTTAAGTGATCACCGCCGCCCATGAACACCTGAAACACCGGGGGTATCACAGGTGCTTTGCCGGCCTTTGATGGACAAATACGCTCTTCTCTTGAAGGCCCCAATGTCAAATTTGTTCGGAAATACCGCAGATGGAAGGTCGTTCCACAGCTTCACCGTTCGAGGCAAGAAGTTGCGGGTGAAACGCACGGTCGTAGATCGCCAACCATCCAGATGGTGTGGATGGAAGGCGAGATTACGGCGAGACGTGCGGTGGTGGAACTGTGCGGCTGGTAGTATTTCGAACAATTCCTCCGAGCACTCCCCATAATATATTCGATACAGGATAATAAAATTATTATTAGCCAACAAGGCTCCATGAAAGTGAGAATGGTTTCTTTGCAATGCTACGATTAAAAACAGTCAAGTTTACACGAACTTGTCTTATTTCCTTTCTTAAAGTTCAAAAATATTATAATACATGTACGCTCTTCAGTGCCGTATCTGCGCTGCATCATCTAGACCATAATCTTTGACTTAATCGTTACCTCGGGCTAACATTATAGCCGCTTCGAGGAGCTTAATAGGTAACAAAATTTAGTGATGGCAGAAAATACACGACGCTTACGTGCTTTCTCGCCGGCTTATCAGCTAGATTCAAGGGGTTTAGTGAGGTAATGAGGTTAAGCCCTTTCATATGTGCTGGACTGTTTAATTTCCTAATAGATTTGGAAGAATTGATTTGTTTGTACAATATTTAAGTGCAATTGATATAAGAGGTGCCAACCGTTTTAATTTATTTTAAAAAAAATATATATATCTATACAGTTTCGTTTGGGTTTCTACTAGACTAGCTTTGCCCCGCGGTTTCTCCCGCCTATATCTGTTTTCTCTGTTCCCGTGGGATTTGATCAAAATCCTTTATTAGCGGATGCCTACGTCATAACATCTACCTGCATGCCAAATTTAAACTTGATCCGTAAAGCGGCTTGAGTCAAGGTCCGGTTCCTATAAACGACAAAACGTATAACAGATACAAATCGTTTTCAACAACGAGCGGTTTTAATCAACCAATCGGAACCAAGTTTTAGTTGCCATGTTTATTATAGATACGCTTTAGACTTACGCCTAGTAGGATGTTGTCCTTTTTTTATGTAACAACGGGCAAGCGGAGCATGCGGTTCACCTGATGTTTAGTGACAGGATGAGAGATGGAAGTGGTGGAAATACAGGCCTTCGGGCACCAGCTCATCGTACGGTGCGTGCTTGCCCCAATTGTGCAATGCTCGGCTCCCACTCTTTTATTGCTGAAAATGTTATGCAGCGCATTACCCTCTGTCGCCTCTTACGACACCCACGGGTAGAAATGGGGTGGCGATACACGCATTCTAACCCGTCGCCACACGGTTAAAAACTCGTTTTATTGTTACAGGAACCGTACATAAGTCTTCCCGTATTTGTATCACTTACTTGCACAGCACGGTCTGGCTGCCGGAGTCGAACAGGCCCCCCCGGCCCCATCGGGACGGCAGCTCGGCGACGGTCACCCCCCGGGTGCCCCACACGCACAGCCGACTGCCGCAGTTGCTGGTGACGATGCGCTCCACGGAGTACGCTGGCGGCGAGAGGAGGTGCAGTTTCTGGGAACCAACATGATATATTAAAGCACATTTGAAAACATTTTTTGGAAGGTGTACCACAGTTAACAAAAAAGTCCTTTTAAGGTCTGACAATTGATTTTTTGGATTAAAAATTTAGCCCAATAGAACTTTCTGATTAGACAAACCATAATAATAGATATTTTAATATAACCTTATGCAGGTGCACCAGAAATAGTAAACATATTTTTCATTATAAATGGACGTAGTTAAGACGATGCAACCCACACCAACACCAAAATTGAGCTACATGTATCAAAGACTTTTTACTTTAAATCAGAAAAAAGGTCCCACAGATAAAACGCTGTGGCATTAATATAAATACTATATATATGAACCTATATATCGAATGCTTATATACCATTATGATGTAAATAAAATTAATAAGCCAAATATCTCGAAACTAGTTCGATGTGTATTCGATCCTTTTTGTTTAACTACATCTAAAAAGGAAAACAATTAATATTGTCTTCTATATGACCCACTTTAAGTTTGAGTAAAATGTAAAGTAACGGCTATGTCAGAATAGCAGAGATTGTACTAGGTGTTACTGCAATCTCTGAACCATAGACCTTTTCGCCTCTTAAAAATAGTACGCTTTCAATTTTTGTAATAGCCATAACTTTTAAGTTTAGAGACAAATAAATTCTTTTATTATTATTATTATCACTATGTAATTTAGTGCTATTTTATATGCCGGAAAATCACGACGACCATTATCCGCCTCTTCCTATACATAGTGCAAACCTTATTTAAAAACGCCGAAGCGTACTAAGCCAAGATACGCGAGGAATCTGAGCAACTTTTTCAATTTCCTCCAGTAGCGACCATCAAACGATGTCTGATTACGAGGAAACGAGACGCCGTAATGAGGAATAAGGAAAAATCATCACAGGCCTCTTGTTATTGATTAAAAAACTTTGCTAATCATATCGCGCCGGATATGGTATCGCCCTTTGTGGGCTTTTAAAAACAATTAGATGTATGAATTTTTCTTTATAGAATAATAAGTTTTTCTCCGTGGGGCGAATTCATTTCGCATTCTCTACTGATCGATTTTTCGGAACAAATTGGTGATGTAATGGCCTACGTTTTGTGAGACCAAGTGCGGTTTTCTGGATCTAATTGGAATTTCCAATTACTAGTTTATCGTGACATAACTAAATATGATTGCGTTGATGTTTTGACTATCCGATCGGCAGCGGACATGGCAATACAATGGTCTATTGTGCCGGAAGGCGTGGGTTCGAACTCCATAGAAAATTTTGTGAGAACTTTGTAATTTTCTATAGTATGTTCTTTCTGTATGTCTACCAGTTATTCAGTTTCCATAGTACAAGCTTTGCTTAGAACAGGACTAGATGACGTAGTGTAAAATGTCCCTGAATATTTATATTCGGCTGGGTATTACGTTTCTATAGCAAGATTTTTACTGCATATATCACAAACAAGTATTGCCACTTATATAAATTTCTTCCTACGATTTTATGTATATACTCATTATTATACATGAGGAAGGCTACAGCCTAACAAGCATTGCCTTATAATACGCAGGTCAAATTGTCGATCCAACTAGACTTAGGATATTCTTCGAAGTTATCCCAATAATATACGAATACAATGCACGTCAAACACCTAAGAATTTCCAATAGACAACTACTCTGGTTTTACAAATTGTACATGGCTTCAATTACAAAAATGCTTTACCAATCAACGTGATGGCCACAGCGTATTGTCTCGAAGGCTCCGCAGTGCATTAGCCAGTGATTACGGAAGAAACAAAAGTCCGTTAACCCTCCCGAATTCTCTCCGTCTTTATTACCCCGCTGAGGGTTTAGCCAAGTGTCAGCGGTAATCACTAATAACTAACTTTGTTGAAATCTATACAAAGCAGGGGCCTTTATCTATTTTTAATTTAACAACATTTATTTTTAGAGTGAGGAAGTCGGTTCTATTTTTTGGGAATTTTTTTTATTTATTCCTTTTTAGTATTTTGTGAGGGGTAATCCCATCATTTAGCCACAATTCAGTTCATATATATCATTAAAACATAACCACAGAGCTTTTTCCATTGATTTTCGAGGAGTGCCCTGGAATATCTTCCGTGGATGATCAGACTTGAACCAAATTTATATGGGACCACAATGGAACTCTACTCTTTCGAATGCAAAAAGAATTTTCCAAATCGGTCCATAAACGCCGGAGATATGCGGTAACATACATATAAAAATACGGTCGAATTGATAACCTCCTCCTTTTTTGAGAGTCGGTTAAAAATTAAAAGTTATTTTCTACTCTTTATGAGTGAGGAAGTCCGTTCAATTTTCTGGCAAAAATTTTTTATTTAACAACAAGTTATTTTTTCACAACAAATTCGCTGCCAGTGTAACCGCACACCGATATCCGCGCAGTGACCGCGCGAACATAAATCCGCGATGAAAGCCTCCGGACCACGCCGAACCGGTGACTGCGCGTAATGCCTTCCGAATTTTATGGACCTCTGCTCCGAGCGATAATTGTGTTTGTTTAACTTGTATTCCTTAAACATCTTGTGTCAATCGAAGTTCGAGTTCATCGTACCTTGTATACGTTTAAGTAAACGTCCACTGGTAGTACAGATTAGAGGAAAAAAAGGCAGATGGAGTGTGCCCAAGACTCAAGTGACGCTAACGTGCGTCTGTGTGAGTGAAATTTTAAATTTACTAAGTTGTTGTACATGTTACGTCAAACTAGAACATTTTTGTATTTTCTTTTCGACGTCATTCGTGTCTTCGGCGCACTCCATCTGACTTTTATTCCCTAATCTGTGACTGGTCGTTATTGTAGGCATCGAATTGTATGTATTTTCTTTGCAAGGAATCAATGTAATTGGCTATAAAGAACGCACTTATGAACTGCAGCCCATGAACATTTACAACAGCAAAGTGTCGCTAATACCTTGCCAGATTGAAGAAAGAGGAGGGTAAAAGGAGAGGTTTAATGATAGGAAGTTGGGAGAGGAGTAGAAGAGGACGGAAGAGGAATGGGATGGATATACAGATAGAGTTGATTCTGGATCCCTACCTATATGTATATCAAGTTTCATTCAAATCAATGCACCTGTTTTTTAAATAGCTACATCCATGCACACTCACAATCTATAGATTTTTTAATATTAGTAGAATTCATAGTCAAACGACTGACGACTCACTCTAAGTAATCCAAAATTATTCTTGGGTGCTTTATCAAAAGTCTCAAAATACAGTAAGAATTTATTAAGATCTCAAATCAGATTAAGCTAAGTAACCTATCAAGAATGATTAACATTACGAGGTGCCAAAATATATCTGGACAATCTAGATGTTAGCTAATGACCTGACAAGGTTTGTGACTTAATGATAAATTATTCTCCACCTACATTACCTAAAAGTTAATTTGGAATGTTTTTCATTTCGATTTGTGAACTTATATTTTCTTTTATTTTATTTTGAGCTATTAACCTGTACTAAATTGAATGAGTCTTATGTTTCTTATGTTTATAAAATTGCGTTTCTGGTTATTATTTACTATAGAACTGATGATTAGGATTAACTAACGGCGCCCCGCAGTTTCGCTCGCATAACTTTTGATCCCGTGGCAACTCTGGGATTAAAAGTAGCCTATATATTAATCCGAACCCTCAATTATATGTATATCATGTTTCATCATAATCAGTTCCGTAGTTTTTGCGTGAAAGAGTTACAAACACCCATACATATTATATCCTTACAAACAAAAAAGCAAAGAAGAATCGAGTAATATATCAATAAAAATGTAGAAATACTAATCAGTTGTGATAAAGTGGAGAAAAATAACTGTCAAAATATTACATTAAACAAATAATACAAATATTCGGAAAAGGTCGAAAATCGAAACTTATATAAATACGACAAATATTACTTCCAAATCCATAAAAATATCTCATCACGAAACAAATCAACCGCAAAAATTAGACGACATACAAAAACCGACTCCATAAATTTAGAACAATACCATAACACCAGTGACACGTCCCGCGAATATTAAAATACTCACAATCAATAATAAATTTTATCGCCTATAAAATACGAAGGGTCGTTATGAAAAATATTAAAGCCTCCCGCACGATCAAATGTATTGAGTTGTAAAAATAAAAATTATATATGCAAATTTTTTCGGTTCAAACATCTACGTAGCTACAATAAAATGGGGATGCACGTAGCTCGTTAATCTGATACAATTAAAGGAGGGAATTTTCATTATTATATATGTAAAGTGTCTTCGAGGTTATCGCATATTTTGGTGTATAATGGAGTCAATCTAAGAATAATGGAAGTTTTATTATAACCTGACTGATTAGATAATCTTGAGAGCTTTATTTCATGACAACATTTTGCAAATTGTACCTTCTGTCAGAAAAATGACAGGAATAATCTATATGAAATGAAAGAAAATACTTTATTGTACACAAACATAAGTATAAAAGAAAGTAAATATTAAAAAAAAAACTTAAAATTAAGATTTTTAACCGACTTTTTTACAATCTATAGCTTTGATGAGTAACGTTAACATTATGGTAAACTGTATTGTCACTTGTATTGTATTTTGTTTTGGCTAAGTTATATTGTATTCTTCATGCCGCATGCAAGCCCCTGAACCGATATGGATGGAATTTTGTAAAAAAAATACTGTAGTCCTAGAAAGGACAGAGGATAGTTTCGTTCGGAAATCCTGGCACAGCAAGCTAGAAATTTACTTAGATTGTCACGTCTCTCTACAAATTATAATAAATATCCACTACCTCCCTCGATTAATATTATATAAATTATTAAATACTCTTTCCCTCCAGTTACATAACCCAAACCCGTCCATCTACCTAACAAAAATATCAGAATTAAAATATTCCACCAGCATCAACATATCGCGATCGGTGCTCCGGACACTTTTTCCGTCCGCACGTGACCGTAGCGTCCGTTTGCCAAGATTACCGCTCCGCAAATAATTATTGTTTGGATATTTTTAATTTCTGCACGGAATACTAATTATGTTTTTGCATTCCATGCGGGCGTGGAATAAATTGTATGAATCGGTAATCATTGTTGGTAAACAGTTTGAAATAAACAGATTTGAACGAAACATTTCACTTATTTTATTTGATACTAGCTTCGCTCCCGTAGCATATATAATGTTATATAGCCTATGTTACTTATGGATAATGTAGATATCGAATGGTGAAAGAATTTTTAAAATCGCCTATTCATTACAACCAAACAAACGAAGTTTTCCTCTTTATAATGTCAGTGTAGATTATAGTATAGATTGAAATGAAACATCCAGGTTCTAATTTCACGAAGTATTCATGATTGAAGAAAATAGCCCAATTACTACTATAGTATTATTATAATATAATTATTATCATCTAACTTATACTATACTGTTCCAAGAGCTAGGGCCATTTTTGGAGAGGTGTTTGACACAAGCTGAAAACTTGCCTGATGCCTCTCCTCTTATACCCCGACATGCAACTGTAGACCTGGCTGGTGAATAGCGGGCCAAAATCTAAATAAACCCCCAAAATTAAAAAAAAAAATCTATTAAGAATAGAGGAAAATAGACGAGGTCAAACGGTCTTACCTCTCGGACGGTACTGAGTTTTACTTTAATAACAGTTGAAAAATTAATAACTATTTTTAACAGTTAGTCACGGAAATAAAGTTAAAAGCTTGTAAAATATGAGACAGTCATTGGATTTACCTGAAAGCTTAAGATTTTAAAGATAGAAAAGAGTTATTTTGATCCCAACAAAATATAATTTGTTTAATAAATCAGTGAAAGAAAAATTATCACATTTGGTTTTTGTATTTTTTTTACTTTAATTATAATTTACTATTACTGTAAATTTTTCCTACACATGAGTTCGCGTTAATTAAGTAAACTTATATTTTATTACTAACGTGAATATTTCAATGTAAATTTCCTAAGTAATGTCCTAGAAAAGCTTTTATGTTGTAATGTCGAAGCTTATTTTCGAATACTTCGGCTACTCGCCAAAAGATGGCACCACACATTGGGATTTCAGCTTCCACACTGTACTTTCATGAAGCGAGATAAAAACATAATACAAAATATTTTCTTAGAATATATCTTTACATACAACAAGATAGTAACTAAATAACTTCTGTACATTGAATTTTTTATAAAGAGTATTTGCTATGCAATAGATATATTTCATATACCCAAAAAACATGGATAGATTTTTTTTGAAATCTCAGAATATAATTCATTACGTATTTATAATCTCAATATATTAATACTAATATCTCCATACAGTATGACCATAATATTATAATTTATAACTAACCAATATCGCAGTCAATCAGAAAAAAGTCAGTTTACTATCAATTACGTATTTCTTTTAATTTACACTAATATTATAAAGAGGAAAACTTTGCTTCCTTGTTTGTAATGAATAGGCTCAAAAACTTCCGATCAGCTAGTTTCAGTATAAAGTATATAATCTCCTTACAGGATGAGCATATAACTAACCAATATCGCAGACCACCACTGATAGCCGTTGGCGGTTCGCCAAGCGACTCTAATGATTACCCGTATGTAATTAATAATGTATTTCTTGGAGGGTATTAGTAAATTTTATGATATCATACATTGCGAATTCATATTTTTATTTGTAGGATAAAATAATCGAATTGATTTTCATTGCATTCTTACATTGGATGAACTTGACTAAATTGATAATGTCTTTATTTTAGTTTCAGGATTACAGTATGTGTGTTTCCTTAATAACACGTAATTAATATTGAAGAAATTTAAGGTTTCGAACAAAACGTTTGCGGAAGACAGAGTTTGATTTATATTCTTTATTCCACTTCAGAAATACACAAGACATGTTTAGTTACAAAAATAAGTATAGCACAAAAGGCGGCCTTATCACTTCACAGAGATTTCTTCCAGGCATCCTAATAAACGTATGAAAGTATCCAGCCTGTATTCAAACACGACAACATTATGAAAACCGAACTTTCCAAACCGTCCCAAAGGAATTTATCGCGAATACTTCATCCTTAACAAGTTCGGTATTAATCCGAGCAAACTACGTAAAAACCCGCTAACAGGAACAAACTGAAAATCTGCATAGCCCCCTACCCGTCGATACGGCCGAAACGCGCCAACTTCATTTCATTTTCCAAACTTTTAATCTCAAAGTGCCCGTGAAAGAAAAATGGTGGCGTTAAGGAAATCGCCAGCGCCACCTATTATCAACTCCTGTAACTCACATAATTTTTGACACACAGCTAAATCCATGCGCCTCAATCAAATTTGAACTTTACCACACTGCTTTAAAGTCCAATTTTCGCAACTTCTTCGTTGGTGGTTACGTTAGGTTGCGTTAGACGAATTGTTCAGAAGAGTCATAAAAAGTAAGATATTAATGTATCGCGGGAGGCATTATACGGTCGGCGGATCGATTTCTATGCATAAAAAATGCTAATGGCCCTGAGGAGAGTACAGCGTGGCGTGGTCGTTGATTTATGCCGCGAGTTTCGCGAACTATTCACGTTCAGAGGTGCCTTGGATAGGTGAGAAGCGGGATTATGCATTGAGTAATGTGTTACGGTTGAATTTGTATGAAGTTGTTTATCAACGCTGTAAGGATATTAAAGGTGATTGTTTTTCTCGTTCACATCTCTTTCCAAAATTCTGTGTGGGAAATTCACACGTTATATAACAATCAACCATTTTGTATTGAACATATCAATTTAAGTCACTATGCCATTGGGAGCTGCTGAAAATCAGCGCTGCGACTAACGTAGGAGCAGCATACGCTGAGCAGTTGCCCTTTCAACGCTACGCCACTTGTGTGTAATAAAGTAATTATTTATGTCTGATTTTTGAACATACCAATTCAAGTCACTCCATTGGTAGCTGCTGAAAATCAGCGCTGCGATTAACGTAGTAGCACACGCTGAGCAGCTGTCCTTACAACGCCACACTGCCACTTGTTTGTAATTACTTATGTCTGATTCTGTGTGGTTTTTTAAATATTTCTTTCTTTTTTTTTCAATTTGTTGTTTCATTAAAATTCAGGAATATCTTAAGTTGGAAAATCCATATTTATTAGTTTGCTTTCTCTTTGCTACCTTGTTGTAACGGTAACGTTATCGTACTTGGTGGTCGACGCTTAAAAGCAAATGACTTGCGTCCACCGTACCCGTGTTATTATGAATTAGTATAATATTGTATGTACTTTGTTTTTAAATTGATGTTTGTATTTGTATTTTATATTTTATATGTATAACCACTGCAACTTGACTTTTCGTAATTTTTATCCTTAACCAAAGGAAGCCTAGAAGAAATTGCTTGGCCGCCTATTGTACATTGTAATTACTGCTCTTGCAAGTGGTGTACAATAAAGGATTAAATAAATAAATGTTACCACTAGTAAAATCCCATACAATCTCCCATCGCTAATTCTGCAAACCGATCGTAACTCCCCCAGGTGCATATCATCTAGAGGCCAGAACGTCCACCGATACGCTGGCGCCGCGCCATGTCCCCACTGCCAACGGTATTGTTTCCAGTATTGTTTTATTTATTGAATCCTGCTTTGTTTTGTCCAGTTATTCTTGTGTTATATAAAGATCTACAATAGGTTTTAGCTAACACAAGTACACAAAACTATATTTATGGTATCACATATATAAGAATCATTTAGTGCATTGCGACGAACTGCACTATCACTACATAATATAAAACAAAGTCACTGTCTCTGTCCTATGTTCCTATGTATGCTTAAATCTTTGAAACTACGTAGCAGATTTTGATGCAGTTATTTTAATACCGTTATTTTTGAGATTTCTAATATGATGTCGTTAATTATCAATTTTATTCCGCTTACATTGCAAACGCAGCCCCTACGAGAACCCTACGAGATTTATCAAAGTAATGTACTATATTTTTATATACAACGTTCACTGTTTTTTATCATTTATAATATTATATTAGGAAATTTTTACTACATTTTAAGAATATATTCTCATAACTAATGTCATATAATTAAAATGCGTATTTAAGTAGTGCGTTTCATCTTATACTAGCCTGATAAAAGGATATTTACTTTATCTGAAATCAATTAATGAGAAATTAAAACATTTTAACCGACTTCCCAAAAAACGAGGTGTCATATAAAATTTATTATCTAACTTCACGATATCCACTTCTGCCCATCAACACCAGGGCCTCCAGCATTTTCACAAATCGCCATTAGGTACCCTCGCTTAATGACGTCACGTATTTAATTATATCGCCTTATTTTTAACCTGAATTTAATAAAAAGGCATGATGATATCGAGTTCCTTATCTCTTCGCATATTTCATTTATTTAATTCTAATTCTATTTAGTTTATTAAAATTACTGAGTATGTTACAATTACATAGTAAAAAGCTTAGTATCATGTGTTCATTCTAAAAGAAGGGAATGAAAATTATCAATGAATATAATTTAAAATAATCCACACTGGAGAGCTACGGCGTAGCCAACGCTGTAGCCGATTGCTACGAAACTGTATAATTACTGTTACATCTACTTACATACTTACTTACATTATACACACACACACACACACACATTATCAGTAAATTAGTAAAAACAAAAATATGTAGCCAGTACAAGATCTTTTATATTAAAGGATTCGTTCTTCGTCTATATTAAAGGTTCGATTTTTTTTTGTATTAGCTAGGCCATGAGTCGAGGAAGGTTCTAGGCTATATAACATTATTCTACAGTAGAGAAGCCTTGTGGGGCATTCAGTATGTAATGAGGATATTTATGAAATACCTTCGTTTATTGTTGAAAGCTTTCTTTATCCATAGACACATTATAAACATTATATTGTCTCCAGGAAGTAATCTTGGCGCTCAAAGGGACCATCTTGCGGCTGATTATCCGATTTATTGCATTAAAAATCCCATCTAAAGGGGTATGATTGGATCATGATGAAATGCCATGGAAGCTTCTATATAAAACTCTAAGGACTGCCTGACTGACATAGTGATCTATTAACGCACAGCCCAAACTGGTAGGTGTTATGACGTAGACATCCGCTAAGAAAGGATTTACGCTACTACATGCTAAATTAAACCTTGAATAAGTATAGCAGGGGCTTTGCTTAATAATATGGAAGAAATAGGAAAGAACTATCAGAAATAAGGTGAGATTTTTTTTGGAACGTAAGTATACTTTCCATATTAAAAATACATTTTAAAGGATTTTAAACGCGGTCTATTATACATTGTTCTGTCCGAACCATCGGGTTAATAATAATTTAAAATACTGTATAATAAACCGCGTTTAAAATCTTTTTAAATGTATTTTATTTAAAGCAGTAAACAGGAAGCAAACTTTCACGAAGACACTCCATAATTATCCAAAGGCAGGTTAATACCAAACTCAATAGGGCGTTCAAACAATTTAATTTAACAAACACCTTACATTCCTCCCCTGTGAGGGAAATTAAAAAATCGTCTATCGGACACGTTAATTCATCATTGTTTTTTTTTCACTAATAAAAACACGACGGGAACACGAGTCTTTTCGACTCATTTGCGTGGGGCCGGCGTCTTGGCAAATTGATTATTGATATTTTTTGGGGACACTTTTACGAGATATAAGGGTGTTTTTGCTGACAAGATATTTAACGCTCGTGCTGAAAAAAGTAATTATCTTCGTATCGTCTTGGCAAATTGATTACTGATATCTTTTGGGGACAATTTTGAAAGATATAGCGCTGTTGTTTTTTATTGGTTTTAAAATTTATTGAACGGAAAATTTATTATACAATCATAATTATTGTCTTCGAAAATTGATCCTTATTTCTTGTACTGTTTAAAGTGTATCAATTTTTTCTCCTATCTTAAAACCAGAGGTTGTCTTGTAGAAATCGTAGTTATGTACATTTGACACTTATCATTTACAACAAATAAGTATTATTATCTCAAAACAAAAAATAGTTTATTTATACTTTACAAACTTTACAAAGTACACAAAATAATCTACCATTTTTAATCCACTCCGGTACTTTGAAATCCTTTACGTACGCAATTAAAACCCATCATTATTCCATAAAACGTAACTACAGCGCAAATACTCTAAAATCCTTTTATTAATCAAAAATGTAACAGAACGAAGCAAAGGGATTAATTCCGACTAATGACTCGCCTCATATGGATAGAAAATATTACAAAACGCGCTCACTACACAAATTATCATTATTCGGTTCATACATTTGAGGGCTTTACGTTCTTTATAAAATCACTAGCTCTCCATAATGTTATAGATAGAGCCTATAAAATATAGCCTATGTTACCTATGAAATTCCTTGATGTATAATGTTATATATATAACCTATGTTACTCTTGGATAATTTAGCTTTCGAATCGTGAAAGAATTTTTAAAATCGGTCCAGTAGTTTTGAGCTTTTTTATTACAACCGAACAAACAAACAAAATATTAGTGTAGGCTAGCTGTTCTATGCGGCTTCGGTCCCATAGCTTAATGTTATATAGCCTATGCTCATTTTGAAATCTAGACCGATTTCAAAAATAATTTTTTGAAATCAGTCTGGTCGTTGCCTAGTCTATTCAGACAAACTAAAAATCAATCCTACCTATTTATAATATTAGTACAAAGTGATAAGGCCGCCCAATGTATTGTAATATGTGTACCAACATTCCAGTTAATTATGTAATTGTATAGAACATTAAAGAGTGTAATAAATAAATATACTTCTTTCCACTAAAGCTGTGATCGTTTC
>LQNK01002510.1:0-15668 GCA_001586405.1 Phoebis sennae | reverse complement strand
GAAACAGGCAAATTTTTTTAACTCAGGTGACCGTATTCTTTTTTTACACCACGTTAGGTTAAAGTTAGGGAAAAAATAAGCAAAAAAAAAATAAGAAAAAATAAACAAAAAAGTTTGAGTTAGATCTTCGTGAATAGTGACTTCTGTACCTATGTGTTTTGTGGTTCAAACTTTGTTTAAGTGACTAGATAACGTTCTCACATATCTGAAATATCGTGTGAAAAAATGTACATGTTTCATGAAGTTCTGTACAAATACTACATTTTAAATATTACCAACTTACCAAGTAAGTATACATTTTTTTATAAATAATAACTTTATACTTAAAAAATTGTTCCAAACCCATGTTTTTCGATATAAATACATATACACTTAATAAATTCGCTCAAACATCAAATGCTCGTAAATTTAAACTTTATTCAAGAATAGTCCTCACTTAAAATATGTATTACATACATAACAAACCTTAAGTTACCATTTTAAACTTAAACCTAACTTCTTCACTTGAACGAAAGTGTTGAATGCGTGGTCCCAGATTTTGCTGCTGATCCCAAAAGCTGAAAAATAAGTTGTATAGATTAAAAACTGGCTAAGTGCGAGTTGGACTCGCACACGAAGAATTTCGTACGTATAAAAGAAAATCATGTTTGTTGTATGTCTGTCCATTATTTTTTTTTTCTTGTTGTTATAGTGGCAATGGAAGTCATTTTTTCAAATGTCAGCTTTGGAGTTATCACGGTTTATGAGGTATAGCAGTTAACGGAGGCTTAGTAAAACGGTCCCGATTTCACAGGTACGGAACCCTAAAATTAAATCATGATTTCAAACATAAACTAACATTGAATTTCAAATAAATTATTTACACATTTTTTATTATTTTACGTGAATACGTTGTATGGCAAATGTCTAAAATACGCCTCGAATTGATAAACTCCTCGGTTTTTGTTAATAAATCGGTTAAAAAATTGCATTTTAGTTTCAACTATAAAATAGTCGTAACTATGAATAAAAACAGTTTCGACTTAAAAAAAAGCAAGCATTCTCTATTTCTTTTTATACGTATTTTTAAGCTGTTGCTTTCTCAAATAAAATAAAAGTGTCTCAATCATGATTTACCATGCATGTTATGTATGCCCTATCATGAAAATGAACCGCTCACCTCTATCATGGTTAACAAAATGATGATTCGAGTGGTAACGCTTCATGGCGTACAGATAGCTGCCGTCTGCGGGCGAGCCGTGGTGCACGTAGTAGTGAATCATGTCGTATGTGAGGTAACCTGAAAATCCCATTACGAGAGTTATTTCAATTGTTTTTTTTTTCTATATTTATAACAAAGTATATGACAGTCCCATCATACCTTAAACTTAATCTATACATCAGATCGTATTTTAACAGTCCATAACAAATCTTGTAAAATACCTAAACCTATCTACCGGTAACTTTAAATAACTAAACACTAAACCCATAGATTGCCTGTAATAAGGGTCAAAAATGCTCTGCGATCGGATTCGAACCAAGCACATTCCATGATCAAATACTTCAATTGTTGCAGTTAACCGGATACCATAAACAAACGTTGGCAATTGAAAAATAGTGAAGGCTTAAGAAAATCATTAATTATAATGAAGAAAAAAAAAATATTTTTTAATTAATTTATTTTTTCACAACATAAAGTCCTTTATGTAAAAACTACTATGGACTAAATAATTATTAATACATTATAATTTTACCCATTTTCGCTTAAAAATTATGTAGAATTTTTGGCGTTTAGACGAGATGAGAGCGACATTATTTGTTTTCTATTAAATTAAATAGTGAATTATAAAGAACTTTCTTACCTATCAAACCTCCTGTTAATTTAATCAATGGATAGGATAGAAATAATCTCACTGGCGCATATAGAATGCACGCGATGACTAACGCAGGGATTGGCGGGAAAACCTGACGTAACCCGTCAAACGGCACCTGTAGAAATTACATAATAATTGTTATGAATAATGTTGTAATTAATTTGTAATTCACAAAATAATATTTCATTGCTCGAAACACAAAAAACCTATGTTGAAGTTGTTTGTGTGTACATATAATAAAATAGTTGTTGTTTGTGTGTACATATAATAATATAAATACATATAATAAAAGAGTAACCGAACCATTTCTGTACATTGAATATTTTTCAAAAAAAGTGATTGGTATGTAATATGTATGTTCCATAGATACCAAAACCATGGTTAGAATTTTTTTTTTCTGTTTGTCTGTTTGTCTGTTTATCTGTTTATCTGTTTGTCTGTTTGTCTGTTTGTCTGTTTATCTGTTTGTATGTTCGTCAATCACGTAATAACTACTGGGTAGATTTTGATAAAGTTTCACATGCTGATAGACCAATATTAGGTTCAACTTATAGGCTACATTTTATTTGAAAAAAATATTTTTAAGGGTGACTCTCCATACATGTAATCGGAGGGTAAAAAAATAAATTCGGTAATACATCATTAAATGAGATAGCATTGGATAGGTCTTTGAAAATAAAATAGAGTTTTCTAAGTGCGTTTTTTGCTAAAATAAATATTTTTTGAAATATACGCTTCTAAAGTCGTAAATGTGTCATACCACGTGACAATATGAGATTTTGGTTGAGTTGCGGACATGCCTGTCTATACTTTAACGTATACGTTAAGAATATAAAAATGCATGTCCCCAATATCTATAGATTAAGACAATGAAAACGCTTAATGAATTCTTAAAAACCTTCAAAAAATAACTAACTCTCCGCCCGCGGCTTCGTTCGCGCGGTCTAAAATTTTCTGTATTTTGAAGAGGCGTGCGTACTGTAAAATTTTGGTCAAACCTATTTCTATAGAAAATTAAAAAAGAAATCTATAGACATGCGCATACATCAGCGGTCATGCGACCGTAATTATTTTAGACTTTTGTTGTGCGCCTCTACAAAATACAGAAATTAGTAGCCCACGCGTGCGAAGCCGCGGGCGGAAAGCTAGTCGTAAATAAATATATTTTCTTTCAAGATTAAAGTCGAAGAAGTATAAAATATAACAAAAAACTTCAAGTATTTTCTCTAGTTATGTGGGCATAATATATAACTCACACATTGCATTTAATAAAGAGTATTAAAACAGCAGTCAGTAGGATACTGCTGCCTGTTGACTGCACACACACCATTTTAAACATTGCAATTTGCAAGATATCAAATTGCTATATTGATTTTAATAAAAATAATCAAACTTGCAATAATAAATTACTTTGTGAAATAGATCACCATCAGGGTACTCGCAAAAGTCATCATCCCTTAGCATGCTAAAATACATGTATTTTACAGTCCAAGTAAAATAATAACTTTTTACAAAAAATAGAACCGACTTCCCCACTCTAAAAAGTAGAAAATAACTTTTATTTTATGTTTTTTAAATCTATACAAAGTCGGTACAAAATCTTGTTAAATTGAAAAGAAGATAAAGGCACCGACTTTGTAAATACACATCATCTGAATCAGCTTGTTACTCACCTTATGATGCATCCCATGTATCAAGAAGTGCAGCTGTATCATGGTGACGGAAGACCCTGGGTCATAATGGAACACCCATCGGTGCAGCGCGTACTCCAGAAGTGTCCAGATTATGATACCACACCCCACGTGCCATAGAAACTGCACTGATGTCAGCTTGTCTGAGGGGCGTTGATCTGGGAATGTTAGAAATTTTCATTTTATTGTTCGCTAGTGACCCAGCTTCGTACGTGATAGGGTGTCCCGTAATGAGTGAAGCATCTCTTGGGGGATGATAGCTGAGCTAATAATCTATCAAAAAACCCGATATACGTCATACGAAAATATCATTGTTTTTGAGATATTGAGAATTTTGTAGTTTTTTCTCACAAAATGTTGACCTTGCCCAATGTTTTATATTTCTGTGGCTGTAGTCCTTATCAGTTTTTTTATATTTTTTTCTAAGTTTTCTTTATGAGTTGCTTTGTTAGATACATTTGTTGTATATTAATAGAAGTAGGTATCAGACAACGAAAGAAAAAATATTTATTTCAAGTTAGCTAGCGTAAAATTTTGAAGATAGATACAGATTTGATAGTCTGTGGTTTAAAAAAATATGAAGGGAATTACCCGGAGTCAGTTAGTTAACTTAAAAATTTCTGTATTTAATAACAATTTCAAAATTGTATAAAACTGGTGTATCTTTCTTATAGCAAAAAATGGTAACAAACAGAATTTATTTCGCTTTGATATACCTATTAAAGGCACCTGCGTGTCTCAACACGTGCACAGTTTTTAGAAGAATTTTATCATCATTTTTATCATATTGATATACAGAGTTAATCGAACACGTTATATCTCTCATATTCTATTTTCCATTTAGTTAATATATAATCTTTATTCTGAGTTAGAAAAGCTATCGAAGAATATAAAAAAGTGCCAAAAAATAGAACCGACTTCCTCGCTTAAAAATTAGAAAAAAAATAACTTTTATTTCATTTTTGTTGAAATCTATACAAAGCCGGTGCAAAATCTTGTTAAATTGAAAATAGATAAAGGCACCGACTTTGTATAGATTTCAACAAAAACCAAATCGGCCCATAACACCGTAGTAACATACATAAAAAAATACGATCGAATTGATAACCTCCTCCTTTTTTTGAACGTCGGTTAAAAAATATGTCTTGTTCCTGAGTCACTTTAAAACTAGCTTATCAGTCAGATAGCACTAAACATTGCGTTTCTGAGCAACGCTAATCTATGACGGTCGAATTTCGTCGAAAATTTTTCGGACAAGTACCTTTAATGAATTCATAACTATTGACACTTGAACTTAAATAGTCAGAAACCGGGCAATAATAAAAAATAATTGTTGATTATTAGATCTATATTTAACTTTAACTTTAAGGGCAGCGTTGCCAATGTGCGGGGAATTCCCCGATTTGCGGGTAATTACACATCGATTGGGGAATGGTGTGGGGAACGGTTCTATATGGGGAATGTGGGGATTCGTTCATATTCATCGAAAAGTACTAATAATTCTGTTGATTTTCCCTAAAAAAAAACCTCATCCATATCTTTTCGTCTACTTTTGTACGTTCCAAAATCAGGTCATGGTCAAAAAAAATTGTATGTCGGGAATCTTGTGGGGATTATTGGGGAATTTAACTTTCATTTTCGGGTAATTGAGAATAAAGACATTGGCAACGCTGTTTAAGGGCCCTGTGGCGTCACCTTGACGTAACTGTGTCCTTAAAATTGGGTCCTTAGTCCTTAGAAATTTCCACATTTTTAAATCGAGATGTTAATATTTTGAAACAACTAACGACTGGCGAGTCATGTGGCTCGGGTTGCTCGTAGATACTTTTCGTTGGAGGAATAATACCATCCAGAAATGGATTCTATTGGGTTATTCTTAATAGTTATCGCCAACCGAAGCAAAATAAAGACAGTGAAGTGAAGTGAGGTACCCGTTGAGCTATGTACTTACTGATATTGAGTCTTAATGTGCTCTTATAACATATGGGACATAACAGTAAGTTACCTACAAGCGTCCTATATTGGACCGTGATTCCTAAAACTTATTAACTATAAACTACATATATAAAGGTAAGGGTCTTGAAATTGGATAGTATAATCCTTATAGTACCAGGGCAAAGATAATTTTAACGGATTATCAGGTTTTATCAGTAAAATAATATAGGTCTCATATCGCGTGGTGTAATATCAGGAAACGCCTCGTTGCACATTCAAAAAAAATGTAGTTGATTCGTCGAATTTTTGCGTGATTTTTTAATGTATTTGACAGATTGTTTTTTACTATTTGAACGTCCAAAAGTAAAACTAAATCCAAATTAGCCAAATCGGTCCAATTGTTCTCGGGTTTTAGAGAGACTAACAAACAGCAATTAATTTTTATACATTTACGGCCGTTTTCAACAATGTATCAAAGATTTTGGATAGATTGTAATCTCAGATTAAATGACATTTGATAGTTAAAATTCATAACATAGGCTATCCGTCGACAGCATATTGAAATCAAAGTAAGTGCAAATAGATAGATTTGCCTGACATTAGTAAGCAAAACAAGAGATAGATAGAACATTGAAAACGGCCATTAGATATGTTTTCATATAAAAAACATACTAGAAATATCGTTATTTTTTTAACAGTTATTGTCATTACGATTAACATCGTTTTGAACCCGCATAAAGCAAACGATAATATGTACATTTACGTAAAAATTACGAAATTCCCATATTCCGTTATCTAAGATAGTACGATAAAGTATGACTAATTGTTAAATATGTCTATTGAATCATTCGACACATGAATTGATGTATCGGTTTGACTCGGTTTTCAAGGCAAGAGATAACGAAAATCCGTTACTGAGAAAATATTGATATAGACTTATAGAGGAAATGCCTAATTCTTAACCTTGTTGCAAAACTATGTACATTTCCACGTGCTAAAGTTCTGTAATGTTTTGACTAAACTCCAATGAGGTCTTGATGATATTATTTTGTGAGAAATTCAGAGAGATTTTATACATTATTATTTGATGAAAATCCAAGGTTGATTTAATAAGAAAAAGTCCTATCCACCTATATCAATACATATATTATATATCCTTTATATCAATGGCTAGAATAAAAGATTATACCTGACAGAAGTCTACAGGTATACTAATCGAATGGCGATTTTTCTTATCAAATAATATTATAATATAAATTATCTCTCAATTTTATACACTATCAAATCCAAGGCTAAGCGCACATACCAAATAATATCGTCAAAATAAGTTGGACAAATCTTTTTCAAAATGACACATATTATTTACATTATTATTTAGGTATACTCAGGTTCTTTGTTACCGGGCTAGAAAAGAACCTACTCTAGCTTAATGTTCCCCTGTCTCCATAAGAACATATTGTGTTTGTATATGTGTCTCGTTGAGAACGCAAGAAGTAAAAATTCAAAGAAGAAAAGTGTGCAAAAATTTAACGTATTTACTTTGAAATTTGGGAGAAACCTTTGATTCCATATAATTTTTTAAATAGTTCGGACGCGCGTGGATTCATCGTATCTTGTATCAAGTGTTTGACATTAAGAACGACCAGGACGACGCGACCAACTTCTACACGCACGTTGTCTAAAATAATACAGTAGATAAGGATTTCCTATTTTAGATTAATAATATCTTCTCTAAATAGTTAAAAACAAAGTTTGAGTTAATTAAACCATGGGTAAAATAATTGGATAGATAAGGTTTTCCTATTTTGGATAACTGAAGCCTGAGCCACGGAAATGTTCCGTGATAAAATTAATTGTATTATTCTAGATCCTTGCCTATATGGGAACCAAGTTTTATCTAAATTAGATCAGTAGTTTTTTCGAGAAAGAATAACAAACACACATACATTCATCCCCACAAATTTTCGTAATTATAATATTAGCAGAATTTAGGGGAAGTTAAACAGAAAATAATGACTATAAAATGAAAATTTCTTATTTTTTAAACTAAATCGCTTAGTATGTAGTATCACGTCGTACTACATAGTAGGTATCTTAGTCTTCAAAGCATTGCGTGCTTTGATTACAATGTATTCAAAGTGAGCTAGATAATTCCAAAAAAATAGAAAAAAAAAATCATACCGAAAATTGGATCGCTTTAAAATGTATACAACAATTTATGAAAAAAAATCCTCCTTAGTCAATGAGTACTCGACAAGGAAATACATTGTTACGAGAACAGAAGAGTCTACTAAACTCTTAAACTAACGAATGGATTTTCAAACTGTTTTCACCTATAGCTGGTGTCATTTCTGAGGAACATTTGGATGTACAATGCGTTTTGGTTTATGTATATTGCCCAAATCCAAGCGAGCGAAGCTACGAGGGAACTAACATAATATTTTTGTTAGTAATCGAAGCGTCGGATGCTCTCAACTGTATAAGTAGGAAATGGACGATTATAATATATTCAAAGTTAAAAGTAATAACGATTATTCCGATAAAATAGAAAAAATTGTTTATACTGAAAATTATATTTACCTCCACATGAAACATATTCGAAGTACTGCGTCCACACCAGGTACATTATAACCGGTACCCAGAACGCGGGCACCAGATACCAGGGCGTGTACGTGAGGCTCTCCATCACTGGACTTGAGAAGAGTCTGCACTTTCTGTATACCGCGCTGTTCACCCATTGGTCGTAGTGGGGGGCGATCTTGTGCAGCTGGGACAGGAGGGGTTTTGACCAATCCAGTCTGCTCTGAAACAACAGTAAGTGTTAAGTGACTTTTCTGTGATATCAAATCAAAATTTATTGTGATTCACAGGTTACAAGTTGTTACACATAGAAAGACCTCTGTGTTCTGCCTTGTGACGTACAATTCTTACAAATCTTAGTATATTCATTCTCTTTAATTATCAAAATTATACAATATAAATTTCTTTAATAATGCCGAATAGGATATGGTGGTGTGATTTAAAAAACCACTTCTCGTGTCATCTTGCTATTTTGTTTGCTCATTTGCTTTTGCATATCTTGAAAAGCTATATCACCACAGACTAAAATAGATAGACTGTTCATAAATACCATGGTATTTACAATGTGGTGTCAGGTGAATGCGATCGAAGGCAGTGGGAAAGCACAGGTGAACGCTATGCATTAGCTACACTTTCTTCATTTGTGATTTATAAGATCGATTCAGTTTATTCCGATGTTATTGAAAAACAGGTGTCTTTGCATACAATAAATTTAACCGGCAAAGTGCGAGTGCGCAGGTCCCTTTCTTTTTTGTTTATTTTTAGTACTTTTTAATAACGGCAACGAAAAATAAATACTTTCTGAAATTTCAGTCTCTATCACGTTTAATGAGATGCCTAGTGACGGATAGACAGACAGCGGAGGTATGGAAAATGGAAAATAAAAAAGATTAGAGATAGAGATGTTTGAACCGACTCAGAATTAATTGCATAAGGTTCTTTAACACTAGTCAAATGTTCAGTATGAACGCTGTCCAAAGCAAGCAAGCAAGGTTAGAATCATATGTATAAGTATGATATTATACAAAATACATGTGGATGTGCTCTAGCGCGCGTGTATCAAGTATAGATAGTGCCATCCACGACGACGCGCCCCACCAATTTTTGAATTTGGAAATTTGGAATATAATCGCAATAATATGTCTATGACTAGTTATTTTAGTATGCGTGTGCACACATGGGTAACGAGTGTGTACCTATAAAACTTCACACAAGCGGAAGCTTCCATATTTATTACTCAACGATTGGGATGAATAGTGGGGTGCGTCTTCGTAGATGAATTTATCTATATGTAGAGTTCTGCAATATCGGCTCTGTCGCAATTCGCCACTTGATGCTACATAACGTCTTGACTTCAGAAATAATAATAAACCCTTCTTTATTACCTATCTACAATTATTAATTTTAACACACGGTCTGTACAGCGTGTGGCGTAAAGATAATATGGCACCTGATAGAGGACATTATGACGGTTCAGAAAAATATATTTAATGTAAAAGTCATTCAGGTTTTCGAGATATTCAATAATTCTTATCACCCGTTAATATTAAAGTTATTGATAATAAAAATGTGTTTATACAAGAAAATTAAAAATATTACGAAAATTGTAATTTTGTATGTTTCCTCAAATCATCATAAGGTACACATCATAAGGTACATTTTAATCTCATGATGTCGCGTTTTTGTAATATATATTTTCTGTTCCTTGTGTATTTGAGTTAAAATAGAAAGCCTTGAAAAAAACATTGTCGATTTGTTGGTACAAAATCGAGAGTATAAACTAGTAATATTATACATTCAAATTGATTGATACCATCTTTGTTTAAAGACTTGAAACCTACAGTACAATTCATTAATCATGAAGTATCCATCATTTGCCGTGATCACTGACTATTAATATTGTTTAAATTACTATACTCGAACCGTAAACACTTTGATGGACAAGTGATAACGTTGAAGGACAATACAATAGTTAAAATCGTTAAAGGGATTTTACTGAAAAATATATTAAAATTGTTTCAATTGATATCGATTGTATAATATGATTGATACGTATTCATATGGGAAAAAGCTATTTAGTTTTTGACCTACAATTCTAGTATCTTTCGTATTTTAATTTTAAAACTTTGGCAGATCGCGTACATTCAATATATAACATTTAAAACTCGAGATCTGCTGATTTAACAGGAAATTCTTAGGGAGATTGCTAAGGACCAGGATAAAGACATAGTACACTTTTAAACTAGGAAATCACACGGGAACCCGTGTGAGTTCCCGTGTGAACGGGGGGCACAACCAGTTTTAAATTAAGATATATGCGAACAACAACAACTCTACCTTACCCTGTACAAGAGACATCAGTTAACAAAACCAGCAACCCTCAATGTAGTAGGTTTAAATAATCAAAAATTGCATAACGCACTTAAAATAATAATAAAAAGCGTAAAAATATATCATATTAAATTAACAAAGCCTCTCCGACCCTTTATTATTTTAAGTGTTTATGTACATGTTCTGAATGTCCTGTAAATATACTAGCTATGTAACACCTTATAGAATTTCACACAAGTACGCCCACTGATTTGCATTTCATTTGATTTCTATACAAATACTGAATCCTATATGTACGATACTAATATGTGGGAGCATTGCATGCCTTTATTAATTTTTAAAGCCTGACTCACTTCTTCGAAATAATTGTCTTATTTGACTTACTTTAACCCTGAATAAGTTGTTTAAGTAAACATAAGTCGATTTCCTGTATAATTTCGGAAATTAACATTGTTCGAAACATTGTACGAAAATAAACATTACTTACCATGTGAATTAAGGATTTTCGATACAATATTATCTTATAAATTGTATTAAAGATATGGCTTTATCTATCTGTCTGAAATTATGGAGTTTTGTGATAAAAAATAAGCCTATTTTGAAGATTTCTTAAATTAAAATGACAGACTACCATGGTCATGCATTTTTGTTGTTATCTTATCTATTTATCAAAATAAAAGTAAAAACCGATTTCACGATATTCTATATTATACACCGAAGAAAACTAAATATACCCCCAACAAATGTGTTATCTAAACTATGTTTGAAATACTCTATATCCGCAAACCAAATAAAAATTTTTGCCAAAAAATAGAACCGACTTCCTCGCTCTAAAAAGCAGAAAATAACTTTTTCTACTCTTTCGAATGAAAAAAGAATTTTCCAAATCGATCCATAAACGCCGGATATATGCGGTAACATACATAAAAAAAACGGTCGAATTGATAACATCCTCCTTTTTTTTGAAAGTCGGTTAAAAATAGCCCTAGCCTCAAAGGTGAGATCATAGCACGTTTTACAAAAATTTCACGATATCAAAACTAACCTTGAAGTGAGCACTTAAAAGCGATAATTCAACGATTACGAAACATACGTGATTATGCAGATAATGTCTCATAAAACACGTAATTAGACTAATAAAATTTCAAGTCATTGTTTTATTGGTACAGAAAACTATACAAATTTTATAAATGACGACTATTTGTAGAAGAATATTAAAGAGACATTTTATAGTTCTTAACACTACACATACGATATGTTGACATACATGACTTGTGGATTACTATTAATATTTTTATAGAATAAATTTTACCCAGAGTTATACACGAAGTTATTTACAAAAAAAATATTACAGCCATTATACCAATGTACACAATTCCTAAAGAATTGAATGTCTCTCTTTTTATCATAATTTCTCTCTTATCTCCTCCTCTCTCCAGATGTTATATCGATGCATTTGTTACAGATGCAGGTATTACGGGTATTCATGGGCGGCGATGTTCACTAACTAAATTATACATGCTCCTTTTCTTGTCTTATTGTTATTAAATTACAAGCCTGTGAACTATCCACGATATAAATTGGTAATATTCGGAATAAACGTAAATCAATGAAACAATTGTGATGTTTCCACAAAATTCATTGAAGGTTTGCATTTCTCAGAGGCGTCTCCATATGACTGGCGCGAGTTGAAGAATTTTGTACTCTGAGTGACCCTCTTCTCTCCCGTAACTTTAACTAGATTTTTTCAGAAGCTCTGCTCATAATTTTATCGCTTTATTTCTGGAAGTCAGGGTTACAAGTAATTAATGGTACATAATTGGTTAATCAAAATATATATCTTTTTTTATTTCTTATTTCTGAAAATTTTTGAATTTCTGACATTTTATTAAAAACTAACTTTCAAGATTCATTGACGAGAATTACGTGTCCCTAACTCTAAAGACATCGGATAAGCTTTGAATGAAGATGGGGGGTCCTCAGTTACGGTGACATATTGTCTTTCGGTTATTTATCCTTTAATTTAAATTAAATATTAAATATTCTTGGTCATTTAACACTACGCCATCTAGTACCAAACTAAGCAAAGCTTGTACTATGAAAACTAGACGATAGACATACTCCAACATACTTTTTTGTAAATACATACATACTATAGATAGAAATACACCCAGACAGACAGTATCATAATTTTCTACTCATGGGGATCGAACCCACACCCTTCGGCGCCATCGACCATTGCCACATCCACTGCGCCAAACGGGTCGTCAGCAAATTGTGTTTGTAATAACAAACTAATTTTAAAACAAAAAATTAATGAATACATTAAATGCAATCTTTGCAGTGCGATGTTTGTAAACATGAACTATTAAACACAATGAAGTAATTGCCGTGGATTGATTTTAATTAGATTTGCTATGCGACTAATATAGTGCACTATGTATTACATGTGTGTGTTTATCACGTCATAGCTTGTATTGAGTCGACTCCTTTTTTATGGTTCTGCTATAGATACATAATAAATTAGTTAATAATAATTGAATACTTTTCATTTGCGACTTGTTTTCTATATTTTCATTGTGAGAGTCCTGTTTAATTAAAATAACTAAAGATTTTCTTCCAATTTTTCTTTAGATGTTTTTTGTTGTCTGTTTAGTTATTTCATAGTTTTTTAATTGCATCGTAGTAACACGTTTTACACTCTCTTTTATAAACTATATTTCTCATTCGATAGTAAGAATATAAAGTATCGCAGTATAATATATAAAGTATCGAAGAAATATATTAAACTAAGAAAAAATAGTGTTATGAGCTTTTCCCAAAAGCGGGCGAATAATAATCCGATTAAATTTTCATAACCACTCCCGCGCTTCGATTTTTCTATAAAAGTCACACCTGCTTAAATAAGGCGGGGATCCCAATATTAGTTTATGTCATATGTGATAAATCAAATATCTATAAGCTTATCAGTTGACCCAAATGAAAATAACATTCACGTATCTATTTAATCGAATCTTTTTGAAATGCTATTTTTGTCTTTTTATTTGTATAATGCTTATACAAATTTAAAATAGAAAAAATAGATATTATAAGATATCTATCTAAATTATATTTTTTATAACTTTACAGATAAAATTCAATGCTCTGTATAACATTGCAAAATAAAGATTAGAATAAATTAATCTTTATTGTCAAACAACGTTATAGTTAGAAATAAAATTATCTGTATACATATCAAAGTATGACTTGACCATTTTTTGTAAGGTTTTGATAATTTTATTGAGATTGAAATAAACCAAAAAACATTATGATTAAAATCAAAATTGGCCCTTAAAATTGCATTCATTTTTAACAGTTAAAACTTCGTTCATTTTAATCTCAAAAAAGAGATAAGGAAAATAATATTTGAAGTTTCATAACATTTTGAAATGTATACACTACCTTATACCTACCGATAAATAAAGTGCCTATTATAAAAATAATGCGATGACTGTATTACTAATCAGTAATCTATACAATAAAATTGTAGACTAGCCGTGTCTGTACATTAAATATTTTCAAGAAAACATTAGTATTTCGTGTTTCATTTATGCTTCCAAACTCAAAACAATGATTTTTAAAATTTGTCTGTTTGTCGGACTTTGTACGCGGTGAACTCCGAAACAGCTCAACCGAATTCTATGATATTTCATTTAAATCGGAAAGATATGAGGGTTCAAAGCGACCCATCTAATAATAACATCAATGCGCGGAGGTTAAGTTGAACCTTTTTAAGTTTTTATGCACAGTACTTTTTAATGATAAATGTAGCCATTCTTTTGATCTCCAAAGATTACGATCATGGCGGCCCATCGTAACAAAGACTAACCAACATGCATAAAATATTTTTTGCGTCCATAACCAAATATGTGTTATATGCGTGCAACCATACAAGTCTCTTTCATTCTGAAAGTGTGCGACAAATTTCCAAAATGTCAATATTTTGAAAAAAAAAAAAATAGTATTATTATTATTATATAAACATGAACAATTACACTTTTGTTATATTCTCGGTTGGCGCAGTGGATATGTCAGTGTCTATTGCGCCGGAGGGTGTGGGTTCGATTCCCACGGGTAGAAAATTATGATGTGATGAACATTGTAATTTTCTCCTGTCTGGGTGTTAATATCTATAGTATGTATGTATTTACAAAAAAAATATGTTTAAATATGTCTATCAGTTATCTAGTTTCCATAGTACAAGCGTTGCTTAGTTTGGGAGGAGATGGCGTTGTGTAAAATGTCCGAGAATATTTATCATTTATTTATTTCATTTTGAGTATACCTGGGACTTAAAAAGTTATTATTAACATTAACAGTTATTAAATCGTAATTGTTGGATAGTTCTTTTAAAATAAAAAGTTTATTAATGGGATTTTTGCAAAAATAAACTTTTGACGAGATTTATTTACAAACGTACGTTTCTAAATCGTAAGAACTGTCATACCACCTCTACCTACTTCAAAAATCCACAAAGCACAGAATTTTGTAGTCCACGCGGACGAACGGGCGGAAAGCTAGTTAGTTAGTTAGTTAATTTATAAGTCGCGGAAAGCCAAAAACCAAACCGATATCCTACATGGTACAATCGCCGAGCCATAAAATTTTATAAAATATAATTAAAAGGGTCCATTTTATCCTCATGATATGTTAAATTTGACGTTAAACAATTAGTTAATTTAAGCCCTTGATAACAACAGTGCCGTCGACCAGTTAGGTTAGGAACTGTTATACAATTATAATACGTTTAAACGTTTTTTTACTTTGTATTCTAAAATTTATAGACCCGTACCATTAAAAAAATGTCAAAACAACTTTTTTGGGGCTGAATTGAAAAGACAGTATTCGAATAAAATAATTTTGGTCAAAAAACCAACTTCTTCACACAACTGGTACAGCTACAGCTAATTACACTGGTCTGCAAAAAAAAATTTTTTTTTTCTCCTCAATGTTTTCATGCATAATAACATCATATTCGATACTCTAAACACGGAATTTAACATGCAAATAAATACAGCAGATAGATTTTAAATATAATGTCAATTTAATTAAAAAATTATATTATCCAAGTAACAACAATTACAAAAAAGTGAAAAAGACCACGGTTTAAGTTTTACAGGGAAATATACAAATTTTACAGTCACAAGTTAAAGGAATATAAGTATATTTATCTCAATATAATTTAATTCAGATTATTTTGTAGTTTTTTTTCTTTTCATCGTTTCCATGGAAGTTTTGA
>LQNK01002508.1:7977-25329 GCA_001586405.1 Phoebis sennae | reverse complement strand
TGTGTTAATTTAGGGGGATAGTAAGAAAAGTAATTGTAGTCTTAAAATTTAAGTCCTTAGAGAAGGAAAAAGTAGAAAAAAGCGTGAGTGCGAATGAGAGCGCGCGCGCGCGTGTGTGTGTGTTATTTTCATTTTTTAATTTATGTACCTATTAAGAATGAGTGGTCTCGGTGGTGACGGTTTGGTGGTAGGCGCCTGGGTCGTCACTGGAGTAGGTGGTGACGGCGTAGTGGGCGGCGGCGGCACGAAAGGTGTCGGGGTGTCTTTACCTGTGAAAATATGAATGATTAGAAAAGGACATAGATTTTCTTCAAGAATATACGAATGGTTCGCTCTGAACTAGACCTTGCGTTATAATGTATAAATTTCATTGTTAGAATCGTTACAATTATGTATAAAATCTCAATTGCCGTTTGCAAGTCTAAAACAGGGATTGATTTTTTCAAAGATTATTAAAACTTGTAAAATATAAACATACAGTGAAGGTGTCATCCTTCTATTTAGATGTAGACGTACAAAGTTTAAAAATAATAAAAAAAATATGTATAAACTGGTTAAAATTTATAGCAAAAAGGAATTTGTTTCAAATCAAAAACATAGCTATAAATTATAGTTTTGATCAAACCTCCCTACTCAAAGTCAAAAGTTTAAATTTTTAATTCAAATTATTTTATGATATATTTATAGTCTTATAAATCAATATTGTTATTAATGATCAATGGTTTCTTTCCTATAGTTTGAACGTGTTTATGATATCGGTTTAAATAAATGATTAACAATATGCAAGATGTATTATATTATTATTATTTCTATCATATAAAATAATGTAATATTCACGCGCCAATTTTTCTCTATGGAAGCTCTCTACGGGTTGAAAAAAACCTGTACCGAAAATATTGTGATCTAACTTATGATACATTTTTATGCTCGTGAAATTTCCTCTTGTTGTCCACTAGCAAATATATACCTAAATATGAAGAGTCATTTTCAAAATATTGTACAATCAACTCATTTTCCTTTTGAGTCATAACAGACAATGGCTGGGTACAGAAATTAAATGCAAACTAGTCAAATTGAACTACTATTTTAAGATGGCAAAAACTTCAATAAATGATTTCGTATTTTATTTTAATATACTTGTTCTTTATTGAGGCTAATGATCGGACGAGAGCAAAAACAAATTTTGAACTGCCTTTAGAATGATTAATAATTCGTAATTATTTATAATTCAGCCTGAGATACTAACATTTTGTTAGGGATGAATGATACGATTTTAATTTTTTTGAAAAATGGGAATAATACTTAGTCATAAAAATACGACATCAGAACATGTAAAGCTTGCAATTATAAAACATACATAAAATCAGAATTTTTAAGTAGTTCCTGAGCGCAATTTACTTTGCTTATTTAATTTTTTCAAAGTAAAACAATTTTGCATAAGCTTCACCTTATTATACTGTTTATTGTATTTCATGGGAACACTGAAATATAATAATGTATACGTAACTATAGCAACGAATATTAAAAATGGAGTTCGCCCATTTTAGATTATACTTGTTTTTGCTGGACCATAAACGGTGTAATTATTTTAACAATCATAATGAAGTGCCGCTGTGTTTTTCCTAATTATACAAATAAAAGTTGTTATATTTTGTTGGGGAATACACAATGTCCGTTTTTATATCAATTTGCGTATGATGAATTTGGTTTTTGCTAGAAAATTGATGATATAAAGGATTATTTTTTATTTTAAAGGCAGTATGATATACTAACATATACCTCGTACCTACAAATTTGATTAGAGTATAATCTACTTTTTCTTTTACCTCACATCCTTATAAAAGAACAGTTTATTCTAAATTTATATTTTTGTTACCAAGACAAAAGATCTAATATGACAAGAATAGACAATATGACATTTTCTAGTTTGAGAATCATCTTTACGATTATTACGGCAAAAAATAAAATGAAAAATTAATTTAGCCACAAATGTTCTTATATCTGAGAAAATTTATCGTTTAAAAATAAACTCATTTATGGACGGTCTGACAAAAAATTAAGTTCTTTGCGCGAAACTTGAGTGCTGTGCGAAAATTAAAAAAAGTTCACTTCGCGTCGTCAAGGTCAGTGGTCAGATTTCAAACTTAAACCTGAAACCTGTAATATTAATTTTGTTTATCTAACGACTATTATTTTATGATTTGTACACGCATATACAGGTGCATTCTATATTCTTTTCCTCTCAGAATCATCTGATTCCCATCTGGGAAGGCATACTGACACGACTGGAGAGAGGTCAGGCGCAGGACTAACAGCTTTATGTGTTCTTTGCTCTGCATTTCACTGCACTTATTGTTAATTAATAACTACACTAACTCAAAAGGGTTTAGTTCTTTTAAGTCTTCGCACTGTATCCGTGTTATCAAGGAGCTGAACTGCCTCGATATTCACGTGTTGTTGAAGTCTATTTTCATGAGCTTCGGCATATTGTTGTATAGTAACAAATACTGGATCCACCTTGAGGTCCCGATGGAGGTTGACGTTTTTAATGTATCTGGGTGCATTTACAATAAGCACTTTATTTTGGAAGCGTTGAATTTCACCTAGGTTAGTTTGTTTGGTAAAGCCCTATAACGTATATCTTTTTTCCAAGGAGCCAATACGTTTCTTTTTGACGTGTTCTAATGTCATTCTCACGTTCTTGGCTGTATTTGCAAACGGTATTGCTTGATTATTCAATAACACTGGATGGTAAGCGGGTCTTTTATTGGTAAAATCTGAACCGATTTGGACTCATTTAGTTTAATACGCCACTTTCTTGTCCAGTGAAAGATCGAGTCGAACTGAACCGATTTGGATAAAATTTTGTACCAATAAAGTTTGAAACGCGAGAATGGACATAACATATTTTTAAACAATGGTGAAACCGCGGGGCATAGCTTTAGCGGGCAAAAACATTGAACTAATTTCTTAGCGTAGTTCAAATATTGTAATATCCTTACCATTATGGGGAATAGTATTAAACTGTTCATTGGCAAGATACACTTCGAAGTATCTGGTGAAGTCGCCCGTGGGGTCCCACCGGGAGGCCAGCTTGGCCCACTCCTCGGGGTATTCGTTCTTCAGCCGCCTGATGATCTTGACTGCCATGCGCTTCTGCCGCTCGGAGCACCGGACGCATTTCGTTCTTAGAGCTTCTGGAAGGAGCCCTGGAAAGAGATATACTGTTAATACTTGCAATGATTGAAGAGATTTTTTTTGCAGAGCAAGAACCGCCCATAAAAACCTGAAACACCAGAAGTATCGCATGTGCTTAGCCTGCCTTTGAGGGATATATAGACATATTTGACGACCTGATTGGCGCAGTGGATCAGCAATGGTCTATTGGACCGGAGAGTGTGGGTTCGATCCCCACGAGTAGAAAATTATGAATTATGATGAACATTGTAATTTTCTACTATCTGCGTGTTAATTTATCTGTGGTATATATATTTTTACAAAAAATAGACTATGTCCAAATTAAAAGTTCTCAATAGAGCTTTCATTTAAAATAATAATTTATTGATTGGCGTATATTTTTTATACCTACAGCAATAGAATAACTTACCTTTATTACATAACTTCAGATTAACTTTTATTAGCTGTTATAAGCTTTAATTTGTCGACCCTATTATAATATCGTAAAAAAATACGAGTCAGTTAGCGTCTGCGAATTAAAATGATAATGCGTAACGCAAGAATGTAATCGAACGGGTTTAGATATTATCGGAAAAGACGAGACTAGTAATTATACTTTGTTATAAGGTAAATTATTATGACGTATGTATATTTTTTACCGCGCTTGTTTAAGTTAGAAACAACATGACTTATAAACAGAAGTATAAAAACTTGAATAAAAAACTAAAAATGTAATTGAATGAAGGATAAAATATTTAAGAACACCCCGACTTAAATAATTTTTGTGACAAGAAAAAATACCGCTAAGGTTTGTAATGTATGCTTGAGGCTTTTAAAATCGGCACTCGTTTTTTGTGGCTCTCAAAGTCCTTGAATGTTTATGCTAATTTTTAAACCTCATTATGTATTGATTAACGAATGATTTTCTTTGAGAAGCACCGTATAAAGGTGAACGACCGTTGTATATAAACAACTTTAAGATAATCACACGATGCAATGACAATACAATAGCGATCATAAATCACAAGAGTAATAAGTGTGCTAATGGTTGCATTCCATTTTTTGTGCAAATTACGGTAACTTAACATATTGTCTTGTATTTATTGATTACTAGCTACTACTTACTCTTGTATTAAATTGAGGTTCAATAAATCAATAATCGATACACAAACTAATGAACAATAATTCTTGGCCTATCTTGAATAAACTTTATTATTTGTGAAACAGTATTTCAATAGGCTAGTTGACTTTTTTATTTGGTCTTAAATGATTGATCTTGATCTAATATGCAAGAATATATAGGTAATATATAATATATATTTTTGATAAAAATATATTTTATTAATTTGAACTTTTAAAATTATCTTACGAGTTTAATGAAATATGTTCTTATAAGCTAAGAACTATAGGAAATATTAATTTATTAAGGGAGATAAGACATGAGTCGACTAGCTTATTGCATTTGTCGTCAGCAAAGAAGAAGATTTACGTGTCGTAAAATTCGTTCTAGAAACAACATGACATTGGTCAATATAACGTAGTGGTAATATTATGCTCTTTGGTGGTCAAATCAATCTCCTCATAAAAATACTCGTTTTTGATAAACTATTTTTGTAAGAGAACGTGTCTTCTATCTATGGAATTTTATATCACAGATCATGCAAAAAAGAACAAAGAACGTTCTCTGCAGTCCACAGACTATAAAAGGTTATAACGACGCAATGGACATTTGTGAAATAAACATGTTTTGAAGGAATAAATTATTAAATTATTATCAAATGACAACATTACATTCCCTCGCGAACGTATATAGGACATTTACCGTGAGAAAACAGTTTCTTAACCTCTGCCTACTATAAACAATGATACAAAAAATATTCACGTTATAACTTTCCATTTTTATAGCTGTTTGTAAACAAATCACCGTTTATAAACTTTATGTAACGTCAGGACATTGTTATTCTGATGCAGTAAGTAGCGGCAATATAATGGTACGAACGAATGTCATCGAATATTAACAATTTCCTTATTTTAAATGCGTTTATTTGTAAACATTTATGCTATTACGGGAGCGTGGATGAGAAATATAATCGGAGTTGGCCGTGTTTGTATTGTATACTACTTAATTTTATAAAAAAGTACTTTCGGTTTCTTTCAAGTGAAGGTTAAACTATTGGGAATTTGGAAGTACTGCATCGGCGTTACAATTTGAATGTTTGTTTTGTTTTTGTTTTTGAGTAAATTTATGCTTCGTTCCGCAAACTATTATTCGTACGTGACTTAGAGTCCTGGGAAAATAAATTTTTAAACTAATACATAGAGAGTAATATAGTTGTAGAGTACGATTGCTAACCTTATTTTAGCTCACTAAAGCAGATGCGTCAATTAATGATCAGTATTTGGTAGTTTCCTAACCATAGAAAAGAGGTTTGTCTTTTTTATAGTCGTGTCTTTATGAAATTGGACAGAGAAGCCACGGCGAAGATATTACATTCCACACATAATGGTATCAACAGGTCTTTCAAAAGAATGAACATTTAGATGACACTTTTCTAAAGGAAGACGGGAAACAGACCTACTTACGAAATATAGCTTTAAGTTGCGACGTTTATACCTACGTTTTATCGAACATGTATCCAATAAAAACAAACACAATTTCCAAGTATTTAAATGTGTAATGCTCACAATAATCTCACGTAAGCACTGTCTATTTGACTCATTTTTTCTAGCGATTCCTGTGTAATTGTCTATGGCAAAGCATACTAATGAACAGTCATTACATTTATCTTGTATCGTACCTACATTGCAATGTCTATATAAAATGAAGGTGTCACGACTTATATACCTACTTAAAAAAAGTTTGTTGTGTTTTTTATCTGTAGACTTTTGAATGAATGAATGAATGAATGAAAAACACATTTATGTACATACCAAAATAAAAATTAATATACAAATAAACACAATAAGATTTGCATGCACATACCGTGGCCTTATGGCTTTTGAGCCATCTCTTCTAGGCAACCATTTTGTTTTATGATTAAAGTAATGAGAGCATTTATTATTTGGTTTTTTATAAATGTATCAAATTATGATTTTAATTTTATTACATATCGATATACATAATATTTAATATGATTACAAGATCAAATAAGGCTTTATATGTACTCAATGTTATTAACCGTTTACTTTTACAACCAAAATCTTAAGTATTGCATTTGATAATGACCTACCTCAACGTCTTTTAGTTTATTTAAAAAATAATAAATAAAAGGTATAAATTGTGGTAATGGTCAAAGCATCATCTAGGTAATTTATGCGTAAAAAATATAATTTTGTATTCATATTTCGTATGCAAAGTGCATTTAGAAATACATATAAAATGATGAATAATTTAAATCCTCAGAGGCTATTATATGTATAAAATAACACCTATTTCTGCCATCTACCTATTTTAATCAATTATGACCGAACTTATAATGACTGTAGCATATTTCGCATAGGTCATTCTTAACAGCTTAAATTAAATCGTAGACAATAAATTGCAATGTTTATTTTTATTATTATGTTTTCTTTATAACTCGTTTTGAAATAAATTAGAAAAAAGAAAACAGAGCTAACTTAGACGTTGGTATGTTATTATTGCATTTTTCTGACTGGGCCTACTCACAAGATTGGTTACTTTTGTGTTTAATATTAAATTAACCAGGCATTTGGTCATTGTTCTTGATTCAGATTATGTTATATGCATTGATCTATTAATGTTTCGTGTTTTGTAATCGAGGGATTAGTTACATTTTCAAAGTAGATTGGCAGTTTGGGAACTCCTGGTAAAGACAAAAGGCAGTGAGCCATAGAAAATCAGTGGTTAGCTTCTACGTGACTGTAAATGCTATGAAATAATATAAAATTTAATTACCCCACAAACTACCTTTGATCAAATTATATTAGAAAATTCAAGAACATTAATTAACTCGTTACAAGCCCGAAATCAGATCATTAAATTACTATAGGTATATAACCAGGCTAACAAGTTATTTGAAACAATAAATCGTTATAATTACCCAAACGTAGAAAATTACAGAAGCAAAAAGTTCCATACGTCGTGCAGGTATGTACGTGATCATCTTAAATGTTAAGAATACTTGTTTACGACTTAAACACAAAACAGATAAAAAAACGTATTAATACATATGGATCTCGTTTCAAATTTAAAACATTTAGCACCTCAACATATTCATACTTAATATGTAAAATAGGACTTAAGTAGGCTGTACTTATTTTAGAATGGCAATACATTACTTGGTTAATATACAATGCGTGCTAAATATAGATAAAATAAAGAATTTGTAAATCACGCGAATAGTCCCGCAGCGCTAGTAAAACAAGGCTATTAATATTATTATTAAAATTAAAAGCCCGTTTGTTTGACTTCCTTAAAGAATAAAAAAGTGGTAACTGGAGAATATGATTATAAATCATTTTTTCGTTTACAACTTTGCGTGGTTCATTTTTATAAGAGCTGTAAAACAAGCTTGTGGGTCACCTTATGGCCTATACCATGCGATCAAGGCATCGCCAGAAGTGTAAGTATGTGGCCATCCCTATAAAAAAGAATAGGATCTGCTCCTTTGTATACGTTAAGGATGATAGTAATTAATCTTTGTCTCTAAAATAACGTCGATTTATATTAAAATGTTACAACCATCGTATATATTAAATATCCATAAAATAAAACTGAAATCACTTTTTCGTAATTCGTGATCCGTCGTAAGTGTAACACAATCATATAACAACAGTCATTGAACTTTACTTGCACCGATTCTACGCCCACACAAAGTTAAAACATATCATATATGGTTTCCAGAGTTACAGTTAATGACCTACATCGACCTTGTATGTCTGTCAGGATGTCAAATTCGTCAAATTAGGGTTAGTGTCACTTATGGAATTAACGGTATTCGCGTTTTGCAATTGGTAACGAGAGAAGCACATTATTTAGAGGACAGAATATAATAAATAAATAAATATTCTGAGACATTGAATACTACGCCATCTAATTCCAAATTAAGCAAAGCTTGTACTACGGAAACTAGATGGCTGATAGATATACTTAAAGGTGCTTTATTTTATTTAAATACATACATACTACAGATAAATTAACACCTAGACAGTAGAAAATGACATTATTCATCACATAATATTTTTCTATCCGTGGGAATCGAACCCTCCGGCTCAATAGACCGTTGCTATATCCACTGCGCCCTCTATAAGAGTAACTGTTAGATTGGTCTTACTGTAGAAATTCAGATACTGTGATAAAAGAATAGAGAAATTTCGCCTGGTCTTTGACAAGTTTTGAAAAGCTTTGTACTTGTAAGATGTTTACAGTTACGTTAATATTACTTAGTAAGTTGTGAAGGCAAATAAAAAAAAATATTATTATTTTTACATTTATATTCTGACTACAATTAAATAACCCACTCTTGACAGACTAACGGCCGTTTTCAAATCAAGATAGATTGTAATCTCAGATTAAATGACATTTGATTGTCAAAGTCATAACAAAGGTTATCCGTCGATAGGATATTGAAATCAAAGTAAGTGCAAATAGATAGATTTGCCTGTAAGCAAAACGAGTGATAGATGGAATATTGAAAATGGCCGTAAGAGGCAAAAGAACTTCATACTACATCAAAACACTAAACGTATGGTTATTTTCATGGAGTATGGGAAATTTAGATAGAAATTGGCCGTAAATAATTAAATATGTAGTTGTGTTGAGTTTTTTAGAAAAAAGTAGTTACTGTTTTATTATAAAGTATGTGGGTATTTAAGGAGAGTTTAAAAATGCATTAGCTATTTAAATATCTTTTACATTCTCGTCACAAAACCTTCTTGTATTTAAATAATTCGCGTTGTAAATAAATCTGTTTTGCAATGACAATATGGCTTCCGTGAGAATGGTTCCGCGTGGATTTAAATATTTATTTCAAGAATTATGTTTTGCTGTGTTGGATTTAGCATAGTCATATATTTATAGTATATATTTCACTTTTTAATAGAATAAACACTACAAACTAATAACTTTTTTGGATAAAGACTTTTTTGCGTATGGAGAGATTTAAAAACTCATAATAAAATACTATTTTTATACGAGAATTAAAACAAAAACAAAACAATTACAAATCCGTCTTAGAAAATGTATTATGTATACAAATATTATAAAGAGGAAAACTATATTTATTCGTTTGTTTGCTCAAAAACTACTGGACCGGTTTTATAATTTCTTTCAACATTTAAAAGCTATATTTTCCACGAGTAGCATATATACTTAACATGATGCTACGGGAGCGAAGGATCCGCTAGATCGATATAAAATACATAAAAGATTAATAGTTTTTGTCATCACTTAGTCTATGACGAACAACATGCCTTGAGAATTAAACAATTAATTTAAAAAAATACGTATCTACAATAAATTGCGGTTTTAGCTGAAGTTGATGAAGAAACAGTAATTTATACACATTTGATGCAAATTACGTTTTAAAGCTATAAGAAAATAATTTATTGTTAATTGTTATACACCGGTCTCATGTTTAAACCAAAATATCATATTAACACGTAAACAAATAAATTTATGTATGGTTCTTTATTAGCTTTGTATATTTAGGTTAAGGTCTCTGAAACTAGTTTAGTAATTTTAGGTTATAAAAGCCAAAAGTTCAAAAAATCTAGAATTTTTAAGTAACCCGATAGATATGAAATGTCAGATGTTGCAAGCGTGTGATTTTATCGTTATTTCATCCATATTCAATTCACTTTTACAATCACCTACGAGCTGTAAAGTAGGCCACATTGTCACGTACATATTATAATGGAAGTAGATCGATTTACACGATAACTTGTGTTCCTTTGTGTACCACAAGATGTAACGATATTACCCATGTCATGGACTTTGGTTAGGCATTATCCAATGAACGTCTTTTGTAAAGGATACGTTGCTAACCTTTTAACATAATTTTATATATACTCGAACCGTCAACATTTATTATTCAAAAGGTTCTCATTTATTGGACTGTATGATTTTATGCAGGGTCACACAGAACTTTCCTGTTTAGGGCCCGATCGTAATTCTTATTTATTTCCATTTGAAAATCTGTGTCTGTGTTGATGGTGACATTGCTATAATCTAAGCAAAAATACTTTTTATTTTTGTCCACAAAAAAATGCATGCAATTCAAAATAATGTAAGAGAGATGAGATTAAGCATCCGATTTGTTGAGATAAGATGCAATTTGATTTTTATGTCAATATGTCCACGTTATCGAAAGTAAAACGTACCTTAGTATAACTCTATATAACTTGCCATAGTAAGTCATGATCTACCGTAAGTTATGGGCGAAGCCCTCTGACTTCTGACATCGTATAAATATGAACCGCAGTAGGTCAACCCAAACCTATAAGTGTGTAGTAGTCGCGTTTTGGATGTGTATTGAGACTTTTATAGAAGAGTAGGTGTACGTAATATAAATTTTTCTACTGGTCCTAATTTAATGTTTGAAGAAAATAGTATTCTGCACGCTATCTCCATATAAACTTTAAGCATACAAATTTTATACGCCTCTGTCCGTGTAGTTTTTGTAAAAATTGGTACAATGTTTGTTTACGATAAAATAATGAATGCAACCGTGAACCATATTAAATAGCCGTGAAACGTAGCTTTATAAAATTTATTAAAGAATGTGGGAGTAAATTTATGCAGTGGCCTTTAGTTACGAAATGACACTGCGACTAACTGCACAGTGAAATTCGTCTAGACGGCCTCTAGACCATGTGAGAAAACTTGAATTTGGAACGTTAGACATAGTTGACATACTGCTATTGTGTGTACTGTGCATCTAATTCTACCCACCCACAATTATTTTCATTAACTAAGAATGCTCTTCCTGCCAATTCTAATATAATTTGTCCATCCATCGGCCTACTCCTGTTTTTTACGACTAAAATTCAATCGTGATTCATTTTGGTAATACAAATCTTGCTTTGAATATTATTAATACAATAAAAAGGCGAAAAGGTGCATCTTTAATGTCATTCATTTTTATCTCTACAATGAAGCGATGTCTCGATTGCGCAACGATGCATTCGGAAAGGCTAAAAATCGATTAGTGCTATAATCGATTCAAGATCGATTGCGATTCGTTATGAATACTGATTAGTCCTTGTCCGAACGGTGTCATGAACTCGCGGAATGCGATCAGAGTAAACATGTGAATTTTACGATTTCTTTGTTTTACTTTCTCTTAGAAAGAAATGCTATGGCATTTCATTGATTTTTATTTTCATGGGATTGTTTTAACGCGAGTACTTTCCATATTGAATAAAAATACTATATAAAGGATTTTAAACGCGGTTTATTACACATTAGCGTGGTCAGGGGTGACTCGTAACCAGTGACCATGCTCGATTTAAAGTGCTCGAAACATCGGGTTAAATAATAATGTTAAAATAATATATAATAAACCGCGTTAAAAATCCTTTAAAAAGTTTTTTATTCAATAAAGGAATGCCGTTTTTTCCGAGAGCTTGGACTATTTTTGGGTTTTGCTACAAGCTTGTCTGAAGCCTCTCCTATTTTACACCGACATGGAATTGCAGACCTGGCTGGTGAGTAACGGGCTAAATCCGTTCAATAGTTGCGGCATGATACAAACATCAAACGTCTAAATACCCAACCCTTCGTATATATTATATTCGTTGCTTCAAAGAAAACAATTTTCGGTATACGATAAAAGAAAACATATTATGCATCCGAAATAAGTGCAATTTAAATTCAAATAAGGGTTTATTTCGATGTGGGTACTTTATAAAATGATTATAACGGTAGGGCAATATAATATTGTACCGTTATTATTATTATATAGATTTCTTTCATACTTTTGTTTATTTCTAAACTACAACATCGTTTGAAACTAAGTTCATTTGAATGTGGATGTTATAAAGTAATTTTTGTTTATTTTAATAACCCTTTAATATGCTATAACATACGAAGGCCTCAATTGTTATAAATATATACAATACCACTATTTTAAGGATTGGCATACCATAAAAAGCTGAAGTTGGGAAATAAATCATGCGCTTTCTCTTTTATTGCTATTTCGTATTAGAAAATAATTTAGTGGTGAGGGTTCATTATTTTTTAACTTATGTGACATAAAGTAATAGAGCTTTTTTTAATTTTTCTCCTCTTTATTGATTTCAAATAAATAGTACATAATTGCAGATTAAAGAACTTAACATCTATAGGCCCTGAACTAAGACATATGTTTTATTCATTTATTTATTTTCTTTAATTAACTGACACGTAATGAGATGAGTGCCCAAACTAGGCGTTGAAAAAATGTGCCTAATTACCACATTCTACATACCGGGGATATCTTATGATACAATGTATAGCAAATAAGCAAAAAATACTCGATAATATTATATGAGTCCACTAGTTTAAAAGGTGGCAATCTAACATTTTGCATTTTTTTGCCTTTGATTTACAAGCTCATTTTCAATGCGTTATAGCCAGTTTTGACATATTTAACCAGAATATTGTTCTATTCAAAATTATGTGTTTTGTGATACCAAAATTCAATCAACTAGTCGACTAAAAATTATATATTATATACGACTACAAAATCACATATCTTCATTCATTCATCATCTTAAAATACTATAAACTAAAACATAATCTCGAAATATGTAATCGCTTATGAACTGAAATTATCACGGTCTGTCTTGTTAAGCCGGTTTTAATTGAACAGACGGCAATAAATTATGTGTATCTAATATTTTAGCTTATGTCACAGCCCGGTAGTCTAGCCACTAGTTTTATTTCTTTGCTAAATAACTGGTTTTATCTTGTAGTTAATATATAGTATATGTACTAATTTTTATATACAACGTGCACTGTTTTTCTATAGTTTTTCTATATTTAGTATCACTATTGCACCCGTGCGAAGCTGTGGCGGGTAGCGATGGCTGGACAAATTTAGCTGATTTTGATCGTGAAATATTTGATGAAATTCAGGGATGGTGCAAGGGTGAGGAAATATGAAAAGTAAAAAAAAAATTTTCTTCCAATACAAATAATTTGTCACTCACGTTCAGAAATAACGATATGAAGTGTACTGGATCTTGTAGTATCTTTTTTAATTTACAAAATAAGGTCAAATATCCAAGTTATGTACAATTTATAGTCGGCATTCAAAAACCACAAACAACAGACGAACCGTATTTTACCGGAGGTAATTTAATTTTATATTGTGTTTTACAACCTCATTCCAGCAGATACCACTACAATTGTATATTTGTGATGTAAGACGTTTTTAAAATCGAGAAAATTCTTTTGACTTAAGAAAATTATGAGCGCGAAATTTTGTACGATATTTTTTTTTCTTCGGGTCGATAGGCAAGGAGACTTTCCTATTTGCCAGTAACAAAGTTTACGTAATTAAATACATATAAATAAAAGTAAATTATTAACAAATGTTGTATATTTTTATTAATGTGCAAAACCTGTTGTTTTATTTTTATTATGTATTTGTCAGTGTCCAAATTAGAGGATACGGAAATATCGTGAGAACCATCATTAATAACGTATATCGAGTAAATGAAAGATATTTATCTTGTCAAAAGATCAGTAAATCAAAAAAATATATCGAAATATATTGAATGAATATTTTAAACCACATAACATCCGGACCAAAAAGCCGTAGAAGACCCTTTCAAACATAGATAGCAGTTATATATAAAAACCTTGATTAAGAAAACATTTAAAAGGCGACGACCCACAATCGTTACCCCTGAAGACGATTGGCTAGCAGAGTGGAACTCAAATACAAATGGAAAAATGGCCATGGATCCCCATACATAGTCTAGTAAATCTTAATTACCCAAAGAAGCGATATACTCGTAAAAAGCATATTGCAGAAGATAGAGATTGTTCGGAAAGAAATAAAATTATCGCGATGTACAATTTCCCACACAATTTAGCAATAGATAATGATTATAGTTTTAACTGAATGGACAATTTTTAAATTACACCCACGAGGCTACTGACTAAGTAACTAATGCCGATTATCTAATAGAAACTTTTTGCTTTGTTAGCGTGTATTATGTTTTGCGGTCAAAATATCGCATTTTATCTTCACTTTCGACGTGACTTGTGATCTTTGTTATGTAACTCTTATATATTTATTTAACGACCACTTTCTAGCTCGAAACTTCACGGTTGACATAATGAATGTTTTTATTATTGGATCCGTGTTGGTATTATTTTCTATGTTATTTGAAATCGGATTTAGCCGTGAAATTATAGACTGAGACCGTATTTTTAAATTCACTTTTTTAATAAAAACATAAAACATAAATAGTGAATTTCTACATTTCAATTTCAAACTAGCATGTTTTCGGCCTAGTATAGTATTATATTATCTGTGTTTTCGGCTTTACAGATTATACAGACCACTATTTTTTTATGTCACAGCAGGTAGGGGAAGCATTCGGTTCATCTGATGTTGACTGACCACAGATCAGGAACATCTACAACATCAAAGACTGAGATGCTTTGCCGGCTTGAAGGAAGGCGAGGGGATAAGGAGAGGTTTAAAGCTTAAGCTTTCTTTCCGCTCTTTAATTTTAGTACGTATATAATAAGAGACAAAAAGGAAGATTTAAATCCTCACATAAAGAATTTACAACGGGTTCTGTAAAAGCATTCACTTTCACAAGATACGCATTGCTCGGCGCCAAAACAAGTGGACTGGAACCTCACGGGTCACTTGACAAATGGATGCTATGTAAAAATCATTGTTTGCGTTAACGATACATAAAAATGATAATGAAAGACATGTGTACTATACAAATCTGTTTGCCTTGGTCATCGCATCAGAAGATGAAGGTTCTTATGAACAACGAAATTGTTGTTGAAATATTAGGAAAGTGACGATTTTGGTATTTAAATTTTAATTTCCTGATAGAGATTTAGATGCGCGCGTCTAACATCACGTTAAAATTATTGGTAGAGTTTGCTATCGTATTTGATAATAAAATTAATTGTGTCAAAACTGGCAGACATTCAATTGGTCATGTGACTGTAAATTTTTTTTTATTCATTTAAACAAGCCATACAAGTTGACTCTGGAAATGATTGTTTCTTTTTAACATATCGCGTTGTTTTAAAAAAAATATTTTACGCTATTTCTTCACTCCTGTGATATTGTTTGTGTAATTAAAACAAAGGAATCACACTAGTTTAAGATGAATCTCTCTGTTACAATAATAATCTTAGCACGACTCTAAGAGTGAAACTATAGTACCGGCTGATGCGGAATACAATCGATAATTTTGTACTTTAATTGATTACATCGTTGTTGCAAGTTCATTGCTATTGTTTTTTTCTTCATATCTTTTCTATGTCATTACAATGTCATTACATAATATCTATGTAGCTCTAGATTTTTATAGATACTAAGTAGGAAGCTGTATCGAGCATTCTTGCTATACGCAAAAAAGTTGACATTTAGGTATGTTTGACGAAGTTAAATAAAGAACAACGCAAAATTAAAAAAAAGAAACAAAAATTAATTTCGTAGATTGCCAGTGTGATGTTTTGAAATAGATTCGATAAATTATTATCTATATACAAATGTATTTTCTTTATCTTTAGTGACAGCAGAATATTTCCTCTAGCCTTCGAAACCTTATAGGGAATGTCATGGTTTTGTCATAGATTATACTCTTAATGATCCTTGGAATCAATATAAATGAACCTTTGACGTTATCAAACGACAGTGCCAGTTTATTATTTTTCCTTGTATCTTATGTTTAACAATCATATTTTATTTATATTCTTGTAGTTATTATATAAACGTCAGAATCTTAATTTAAAGATAAGTAATTAATCCAGAAAAATATTTCAAAAAGATACCTATAAGTTTATTTTCCATAAAATTTAAAAAGACTCATTTATGTATACATGTTTTTTTTTATGTAAGTATATTTTAGTATGGTTATTAATTTTTATTTTCATCGTCTCAAACTGCGATTAAAAATATAAACGCGATCAAAACGCATTTATACTTATCGCAATTCTTCATATTTCATTCAAAATATTTTAAATATGCCCACAAAAGAAATTTGTTTTGCTTGTATTACATTACACTTCAAAATGAATGCAGCAATCGTAACATACACAAAACAACCTCGACCTTGATTACTTAAAACAATAATTATTTACTTCAATTTAAATCTTGTCGGTGTAAATAAGTATGAGCTATACATTATCTCTATATTTATCTACCGTAATTTGTAATGTAAAAAATATATGTTATATCTATTAAATAAAAATAGCTTAAAAACTTACTTCGCAACGCTTTTCCTTCAGGTGTACACCTTAGTCCATTAATTAAACAATCCACATAATTTCTCACTAGTCTCTTGTTACTAAAAAGTGCATCTACATCTAAATAATCGTACCGCTCGTCATATTTGGGCATATTTTTCATAGCCTCTATGTCTTGTCCTGACACAATGTTCCACGCACTGGCACATAAACACAAAACTACTAAGAACTTCATTGTGAAAAAAAAAATAAAATGTCAAAGATTTAAAAATCGAAATTACATTTCGCGGTTTCCCGCGCAATTGATATTCACAACATTCGAGCGCTCGCGCCAAGAAATAGTATCGTTGTGGTGCGCGTGCAACACATTTGATAGTATAAAACCGTGTGACCGCCGCGCTGCGACGAGATTTATCAAGGGCACAAGGAGTAGCACAGTGAAGGGTTGATGTTGGTCCTTTCGAGACCACTTGTTTCTATCACGAATTTATAAAGACATGAAGTAAAAATTAAGATAAATTTACAAATTTCCAATAGATATTGTAATAACATTTGTAAGCTTTTCACAATATACATACATTACATTAAGTTTTTATCGAAACTAATACAGTATAAAGTAAAGATGTTCTCACAACAATCATTATGAAATGCAAACCATCATTAAGCGATTGCTAAAGTTTTCGCAAACTTTCGATTTGCCGTTTAGATCATCATACATCATTCGGTTCGTAGATGACAAAATAATTATACGAAGCGTATGCTATTAGGTCTAGGAAGTCCTA
>LQNK01002507.1:64780-94704 GCA_001586405.1 Phoebis sennae | reverse complement strand
TCCCTTAAATTATATTTAATGCTAATTTTTATGTTCGCGAAAAAAATAATGTTATGACTGTTTTGGTTAATTTCATATACTGTTTTGCGTACGCTATATATTCTCTTGATTTTATGATCATTATTGTGTATTTATTGCCTGATTTATATGTGACTGTGGTTTAATTTATTTTTATTGTGATTGTTATGAGTTGACTTTGTTTTATTTATATTACAAAGCAACATCTCATTTATGTCATGTATCTAACTATTGCTAATTACGTGATAATATTAAATTTTATATACACTAGTGTCTGAAAAAATTTTCATCAACATACTTTCATTTTCATCAAAAATCTTCAAATCATGGGAAAGTCAAAAATCATGAAATCCTTTTGGCCTTATACTTTTTATTACTAAAAGAACTCGACGTATTTGGCACTAGTTAGGAAAGTTGATTTTACTTAGTAGTTCCTAAAGTCACTATGTCACTAGTCACTAGTAAGTGACTATGTTTAGGAAATCCTTTGAGCCTCCCAGTTTTTATTACTTAAATAACACGATGCGTTTTGCACTAATTAGGAAACTTAAGTTACTTAGACTATTATCATAGAAATACTTCAAGAGTCGAGTAACGCAATTAGCAATAATAAATTAGTCATTAATAATCGTAGAGTAAACAGGGCGGTACAACACCGTTATATTTACCGAGGCGATTTAGTCATTTGTCCCGTGTCAGGCAACATTGTAGCCGATCACGTTCTGCACTTCATATTTCATCGCCAGATACTACGCTTGTCAAACTTTGCTACACCTTTTATGGATATTTGAGGAAATTGACAAAAAAGCTGGCGGCGTTTTTAATACACTCTTTTTTGGGTAATGCCACTTTTTTGGATAATTTTTCGCTGCCACTACAATTACTTTTTTCTTCTCTTATGCATGGTTACTGAATATTTCAGTTAAACTGTCGATAGTTATTAACTGAAATAATGCTGCTTTAATGTTTTTATTAACTATTTTCTTCTTATTAAAATCAATAGTTAACTAAATAATATCTCTAACAAAATTTCATTTAACATTATTGGAATATTAAGATATTTATGATATACGAAATTTTCTTAGGTAACGGACAAATTTCGCGGTATCACTATTTTCGTCCGTAGGTCAATTATTTTCTTTATTGGAAACAGTACAGTGACATCTACTGTATGTACATAAAATAATCTTACTAGCTAAATATACACGAAGATGCCTCCTAAAAGTGGAAATGAAATTATCCCTTTCCCTACATGATTTTGCTTATTATAGTAGCTCTTGGCCATAATATACAAAAACACTCGGTTAAGCAATATGTAGCTAAGAAATAATTAATCACTAGAATGTTGAGAATCACCGGTCCAGACGTCCACGATAAAACCATAATATGCATTAAGTTACTTGTGCACAATATAAGTAAATTATCGTGCAGATTAGATGACGGAGGTAGAACCCGAGACACGTGTTGAAGTACTCTTGTGGTCGCATCAGACTTTGAGATCGAATTAAGATAAAAACTTGTATGTGTTACATTTGTTACACTTCGAGCCTGGAATGGAACGATTTTATCTATAATTTTTACTTTTACGAAGTGCAGGGCGGTGCATGACTTTAAAGCTGATTATGAAAATTTAGATTGGTATTGAGATTAGGTATGACAAAAATATTATATTGGACTTGCTTTCCACCCGCGCCTTCGCTAGCGTGGACTACGAATTTCTTCATTAGTGGATTTTTGTAGAAGAGGAGGTATGACATAATTTACGAATATAAGTTATCTGATTGACTGTTTATTTTAGCAATCATCCTGTTTAAATTCGTCTTTTAAGGAGCTTTTCCTATTACCACATTAAATTATATTCACGAAATTATCTTTATCCCCCGGCTAATATGTATGGAAACTAAAGCCACTCTTAAACATACCTTTTCAAATAAAATGTAATCTATAGGTTAGACATAATACTGCTCTATTGGAATATAAAACTTTGTCAAAAATGCCCAGTAGTATTTATGTGATTGACGCACATATAAACAGACAAACAGGAGAAAAAATTCTATCCACGGTTGTGGGGTCTATAAGACTGTAAAATTACATGTATAGATGTACAAATTGAGATACAATGTCTATCCATTATTAAATACCCACAAATTAATGTGGATCCTTGAATTTATGTTAAAATGAAGTCCAATATGATAAAGAACTTTTTATAAATGTTTCTGGACTTGATGACACAAAAACATTACCGTTGGAAAGTGATTTTCAGGAAATACGACCACTGGAACTGACCCAAATAAAACATTTAATTTTTCAATTATCCTTAAATTATTCAGTTCGAGTGTTACTTCAAGCACCTTCTCATGAGGCTTCGAGTGTCTTTTACAAGTCACAAGTCGCAATACGATGTCCCTTGTCACGCACTCTTCCATCGCGGTGAGTTTGCACACAACCTCATCGCACTGACACGACGCGACACCGACACGACAGCGACATTCCAATATGTTCTATAGGGAATAATACGGGTTTTTTTTTATTATTTACGATTATTTTATCAATGTGTTATATTCCATAATGACGAATCTTGTAATAATAATATTTTGCAGTAACACATAATAAAAATCAACGAAATAAGTAATGGAAATATGTTATACAACGACACATTCTTAATTTAAACTTAACTATCCCAAAATTACTACTATTCCCTTCATTGTACGTGAGTCTTAGATGAATTTTAAAATTCTATAGTTGAAATCTGGATGTGTCCCTTTCCTATCTGATATTCCGTGTCTCGCACTTCCATCTCGTTGAGTTTGCACACAACCTCATCGCGCTGACACGACGCGACACCGACACGACAGCGACATACTGGATTTTATAGGGAATAATACGGGTTTTATTATGTACGGTTATTTTGTCGGTATTTTATACTCCTTAATTGCGAATCTTGTAATACTAATTTAGCAATAACATATAATAAAAATCAACGAAATAAGTAATGGAAATATGTTATACAACGACACATTCTTAATTCAAAGTAAACTATCCTTAAATTAGTACTATTCCCTTGTATGTGAGTCTTAGATGAGTTTTAAAATTCTTTATTCGAAATCTCGATGTGTCCCTATCTGATATTCCGTGTCACGCACTTTTCCATCGCGCTGAGTTTGCACACGACGTCATCGCACTAACACGACGCGACGCCGACACGACAGCGTGCATATTGGATTTTATACGGGATAGTACTGTTTGGATAGAATAGATTAGAACTGAAAATTTTTTTTTCTTGCATATTCACATACACGCTGAAGACACGTAAATGCAAAGTGCTAGTTTAAATTCAAATTAAAATCATTCATTTTTCAAAAAAGTAAATTGTAATATAGATTTTCATATGATCCATTTGATTCCAGATATTAAATTGTGGTAATGTCGATATTTTTAGAATTCAGTCAAATAGCTAGAAATTCAGGATGTTTTCGAAATTTGGATGATAGTGCGTGCATGTCAGTTTTAGATTACCATTAACCTTATTGTGTTGGCTAGCTTCCTAGAACGTTTACCCAATTTCAGATAAATCAAACAATCGATATAGCATTCCTTGCAATATAAAACATGTTAAATCCTTCTCTCATGGATAAAGAATAGGTTTCTTAGACAACAACAATCATTTGGTGTACAAAAAAGTACGAAATAGGAATAAGCTCTCTTTCACACTATTCAGAATGAATAAAATATTATAATTCAATATTAAAATATTCACTTAAAGGGTGACTTCATCGCTACTTTAGATGTTCTTCCAATTCAATTCATATACAAATAGATTTAGTAAAATTATTTGTTGAATGTAATCTAATTTATAAGGTTTTGAAAATATAGAAGGGAGTTTAGGTATAGAAATGTCATATTTTATAAATAATTAAATACATACATGTAATTAAATTGCGCAAAAATTTCGTCGTTTCAACGCTTTCATCTTTGACAATAATTTTTGATTATGATAGGAAGGTTCATAAGAAATGTAATGAGAAGAGTTTTATTTATAGGTCATATAGCATTACGTTAATATGCGACTGAAACCGCGGGGCACAGCTGATAAAGAATATTTTAACAAATATGGCAATAAAATTATACCACAGGGAAGGATTTATGACAAACTACATTTCGCGTATAAATTGCGTCCGTTGCAATTTACGATGATGACGTATTATGTGGCTCTTCCAAAGCCTACATTATATTCATCCACCGGCCGCTCTTATCGTAAACTATATAAGTTTATGTGACGAATATATTATGTACGTAGTGCAATGAATCTACAAGTTGCTATCATGGTTTGATTGGGTCTATAATAAATAAAAAATATGAGTCTGATTAATATGATCTTAGTTCTATAACCAAATATATTTTATTTTCGTTATTATTTAGACTGTCTGTAGTACTTCTGTCTGTAGTATTGAATACATATATTATGAAACGAAAAGCCCGTCAAACGGTATCTTGCTTTGCAGTAACCTTTATTCTAGGTTATAGAAAAGGGGGTGTCTTGTATGAACTCGGGACATCACTTGCCGTTAATGACCACAAGTAAACGTATTGAAAAGAAGTTGTGTTAAGTGTCGGTGTAGAGCGGTCTGTCGCCTCATTCGTTCCGCAAACTGTGAGTGATGTGTGAACATGGGACACTGCTCACTCTCCCTTGATATGGCAAGAATTCAATTATATAGTATTGAAGTCGTGTGGTGTTAAAGGTGGTTAAGAGAGCGGTTTAACGCCTCGGTCGTACCGCAAACAATGGTGTATGATGTATCGACACGAGACACTGCTCTCTCTCCGTTAATATGACAAGAAATGTGTTTGTGTTCAAGTCATGTGGTGTTAAAATCCAGTATAAGAACGGTCGGTCGCCTAGGTCGTATCGCACATAACTGCGGGTGTTGCGTCTCTACAGGACACTCCTGACTCTCCGTTTATGCGAAAAGAAATAAATGGGTTGAAGTCGTGTGGTGTGAAGGGCGGGTGTAGAGCGGTCTGTCGCCTCGGTCGTACCGCAAACAACTGCGAGTGTTGTGTCAACACGGGACACTGCTCACTCTCCGTTAATGTGGTTAAGATCGACGCGTACACTCGACGTCGAAACTTAAACACGACTGTTTGTATGCATATTTTAGTGTTTATTTTTTCGCACGTTATAATTTCCATATTGGGTTAAATATTTAGTTATTTGCAAAAAGTGTAAAGTACCCACTAATATTTGCTATCTTTAAATCACATTTACTTAAACGCAAATTGAAGGAATGAAGTTTCCAATTCACGTGTGATAATCTTTTCATCTTTGTAGACAATTCACTTCAATGAATTAAAATTTTTTATTAAAATTGTAATTTCAAAGCAATGTCTGAGCAGGAAACAACATCGATATATTCTTAAAATGTTTTGACTCACAATGACATTAAATTTCCAATTTATCCCACTAATATTATAAATGCGAAAGTTTGTGATGATGTATGTTTGTATATGTTACTCTTTCACGCAAAAAGTATTAAACCGATTATGATGAAACTTGGTATACATATAGGTAAGGGTTGAAAATAACCTTACCTACTTTGAAAATAACTTAACCTAGACTACTTTTAACCCCGGAATTGCCGCAAGATCAGAAGATACGCGGGTGAAACCGCGGTGCGCGGCTAGTCAATTAATAAAAGCATATACTCGAAGGATGTATACTGGCTAGCGTCTTATGTTTCGCCTGTTATGTTCTATTAGTTGTGTGCCATTAACTAATGAGTTCATGATCGGAAGATGTAATTTCATCCCGAATATGCGCGTACGCACCTTGCAATAGATTTTTTCGATTATTTGTATCGGTAATAACACCGGCCGGGCTAACATCCTCGATATGTAGCGAAGTATGAAATTTTATACTATAGACAAGTTTTTTATTTGCGAAATGTTCCTCAAATCATGAAACGTATGTCATTATTAAATAAATAAACTGTTTCAAAGAAGATCAGTACAACGTTGAAAGATATTTAGAAAGAATGAAATACACGGTGTCACGCTACTGATTTAATATACTTTTATTTCAATTTGCGTAATAAATATACCACGGCAATATTATAAGGTTCCTCAGAATTTTATTTTTATTGAAATGTGAGAACCATTAACATTTTGTTCAAAACGGAGGCTTTGAAAAGGTTGTCATGTCGGTATCAAATAAACACACTTCCATTTTACGTACACATATATTTTAACAAGCACTTAACCCCTTTACTGTTGTATTGCACAAAGCCCGTTTACGATATGTATGAAGGTATAAAATATTTTCATAAAACAACTCGAATGTAGGATACAGTGTTAATTATGTATTATATATTATACTATTATAAAGGCGAAAGTTTGTAAGTATGGATGTATGGATGTATGGATGTTTGTTACTCTTTCACGCAAAAACTACTGAACCGATTATGATGAAACTTGGTACACATATAGATAAGGGTTCAGAATAACATATAGTCTACTTTTAATCCCGGAGTTGTCATTTAATCAGAAGTTACGCGGGTGAAACCGCGGGGAACAGCTAGTATTATATATATTTGGCACATTTTCGGAATCTATTGAAAATCTAGACAAACAGGGATCGAGATAACTTTTAAATTTGAAAAAGAATAAAATGGCTATTAGAATGATAATCTTTACCTACCCCAATAAATATCAAATAATATCAAGTTGATGAGATAATGTGTAAGTTTAGCATTGAGAAAAAAATCTTTCGGAGGTTTCGTATGAATATATGGTATATGGTATATTTTTAGAGCAAATAATATACGACCAAATTCTGTAGGCTCTATTATAGTTCCAGTTAAAGAATCAATCTCTATGCATATAATACAGATTTTCATAATCCATATTAGCAGACAAACATGACAATGGATGCCGCATCTCACGGCTAACAATAATAACGAACGGTTTAACAACAATGCTTAGATACAATCTCTCGACGATCCGACATAAAGTAAGTATTAGTCGAGTGCAGTCGTGTGCAAGCTCTCCAACTAATGAACTTATGTGAATGATATGGCAAATGTGTTCGCATTATGAGGGTATGTCGCGACTTGACAACCGTTAAGTGTACCGTCTACGATGGTTCGCATATTCCAATATAAAAGTACCCAAAATCATGCGTCTGTACACAATTCACAAGTGAAAAATTAATTGGATTTGAATTTGAAATTTTTCAAATTAATAAAAGTATAATTGTCAAAACTAAATTGAATAATGATGATAATTCAATATTGTTGTGAGACAAAATTAACCCTTATGCAAGTGCAACAATTCTAATTGGTTTTCAGTGTGAAGATGTTCTGAAAAACTAGACGTATATGAATTAATAAATTGAAAACGAAAGTAGATATAGTGATATTCCCAAAAAGCCTCTTTAACATTTTTATTGCATAAAATCTTATAAGGTGAAGCGAAGGTAAAATAAAACCATGTGAAAATGTAATTTTATGTGAGTAATCCATTATTATTATAATTATATATTATAAAAAAAACATGTATAGCCTTTGCATTTGAAGGTAAACATTCAATTTTCGAATAAATATAGATTCTTTTTATCCGTTCAAAACCTAATGGTCCTAGAGTCGGCACCAATTGTTAGGTGTTTGAGGCAAGCTAAAAACTTGTATGATGCCTCTCCTATTCGGGTATATATCCCGACAGTGGTGCCAATTTTTGGGTAAGTCTTTGAGGTAAACTGAAAACCTGTATATATTTAGTACTAAATGACAAATTAAATTCAAATAATACATACAAAACGTTTATGTATACCACAAGCAGCTCTTGGCCATGTGAACAAAACACGATTAAGAATTTAAACTCTTAGCAGGCATATGTTTATCGGAATAGTTATTATTATTTGGCTCTACACAACACAATTGTGTAATGTGCTAAACTATATCATGAGACGCTAAAATTGACAACGATCGTACATACGTGATGTCCCTTGCCCCATACAAATTGCACGTGCCAAAATTCACATAAACCTGATACATTGTGCTAAAAAATATACAATGTTGCAAATGGACAGATAGCTGGACCTTTTTATATGAAAAGCGGACGCGGTCTTTTTTTTTATAATAAAAGCAGATCCCATCCCACGCCCGCTGACAATAAACTTTATTTTGGGACTTCAAAATGCAAGTCTTAAAATTTGCGCATTTTTTCCTTTTACTGAAACTCCGCAACCGGTTCAGAGAGAATAAAATGAAAAGGTAAATCTTATACAAATGCTTTCATCAATCCAGCTCTGACTTCATTTCGTTGTTATGTAGTATTTCATATTTTCATATCAAGTATATGATATGTTATGCAGTTATGCATATTTGTTTTTTTTATCTTAATTTTATTAAAATGTTTAGCGTTGCTTGATATTTCTGTGATCCGTGTACATATCTAAATTTTTCTTTTTCTATATTCTATTTTTCTTAGCCCTATAAGCCCACGCGTAGCTCTTACATTCATTTCAAAACTTCTTCTTTACCTAATGAATTAAGGTATCTTGTTACAGTTATTATAATATCTATTATAATTCAAATTTCAGAAATAATTTGTAAAATGCGAAACATTTCAGTTGGTTTACCTTACGTTGGCGTCCTGGTTAACAAAATTGTATATAATTTATTTGAAGTATAATTTAATATTAAACTTTTTAATTAATAAGACCGTAGCTGTAGGTGGATCCTTCAATTATATGGAACAACATTTAATTTGTTTTTATTATCTTTTAATAATCATCAATGTATTGATTGGCTTCTAATTACAGTGACCTTTTGAAATTCGTAAATTAGAGTATTTTATTGAGTCCTTAATTCGGTTTTAAAAAATAAGTTATGACGCTTCCTAACCTATCTAACCTATCTAGATTCTTAAATTAGGAGTGTATATTTCAATAATACGTATCATAAATTTGTCTGATATTTTTTGACCATAAAATAAATCATGCATTAGTTATACGGTGCAGAATTGTAAGATAAAATTATCCTCGTAATGACAGTGTCTGAAAGCTCAGCGAATACATTGAGTAAAACAAAATTAACAAAAGCTTCATTTATAATTAACTGATTTTTTGTTAAGTCATGTCTGGACGCAAATTGGTATCATTATTCAGATTTCAACTACATAGGTATACGTTAATTGTAACTCCAATTAATGCATTCTTTTTTATTCAATACTAAGAACCTACTTTATAAATAAATAAGTAAACTCGGCTATTTGTAACTACGAGATCACGATGTTAAATTCGTTAAATTTTATTTGCTCGTTCAATAAAAATATTCCTCTGGCAGTTAAATAATAACAAAAGGCTTATAAAAGCGCAGACGGACATTTAAAAATTCATGTATTTTCAAGTTCACCTTGGCTTATATTGCAGATAAAGAGGCCGCTACAGTATTAACGACCTTTTCAGTGTAATCTCATACAGATATTTTCTATAAACCCGCCCGCGCAACATTTACATTTAATTTATGAAAAAATAGTACAAAAACATTGTCATATTCATTCTTCGTTATTGTAATGAACTTTACATGTTCTAGCACGTTATCTGTGTTTTAAACGTGCAAAATATAGTCTCGGAGTATTCGAATTGAATTTTTACGATTGCTTTTATCGATATTATATTCGTGTGGATAAACACGGGACGTGATGCGTAACTGACTCAAATGCAGTGATATTATGTGGGCATAATCGAGTTATCTATTCCATAAATGAACGTTATTTATGCGAATAAATATTCCTTTTTATCGCCAATGACCAGTGATACAATATAAGGTATGACTTTAATAGAACTTCTGCCTTGTGTATTAGGATGGGTTAAATGTTTTCATATTGTTAGGACTATATCGACAGTGCTTTGTTTTTATAGTATACGTTGAGTATAATTGTATCTTAGAGTCACACTTATTAGATGATAATTGGGCTAATATTAAATGTGACAATAGTCAAACTTTCATCATATAGAAGAATGAATCTGTTTATGCTTTTCTTTCAATGTTAGCTCTTTATTATCAATGACTTATCTAAGTATGGTAAGGCAAATTACATAAAAATGCAAATGAATTAGACTGCAGTCGCGTCAAAGCAATCACGGCGCACGAGCTCCGCATGTCGGTCATTCTAAACACGTTACGGGGATTTTGTGAAAACGTGGCTTTTATTATTTTGTCTTTGGGAAATGGGAATATATTGATTGTGTCTATTTTTTGTTTTACTGCTTAGCGCAGAGATACAATGTTCCAAACTGAATTTTGGCTTCTGAACCAAGACCCTCCATTTCTTCCTATTTTAATCTGTGAAAGGAACGTTATTGTTTTTTTTATATTAGAACACGCAATCAGAGTAAGAGGTTTACCAAATAGTAAGTGGCTACCGCCGCATATATCTAGCCTCCCCCCCTTCAGAAAAAGAATCCTTTTTATGAAAGGGGAACGTGCGTACATGTGTTCCCCGATGCACCGAGCCCAATTTGTATATGTATTGCCTATCATTTTAATTGCTTTCCCTGCGCTTGTACTACTATAAGTTGCCAGAAATGTAAGGTAATCTAACACTGATTTTTTGACTTTTCTATATAATCGTCTAATTTTGTAGTTTATATTAAATTTTAGGTGTAGGATGTTTCACTGCGACTAATGTACCGTTTGTATAAATCCGTGGTCGCCGCTCGTAAGGCGTCCGCAAAGATTAACAATTTGTATGCAGATGCATAACCGCCACGCGATACAAGCTTTACTATCGCCTACTCGCATAGCTGTGATTACATTCACAAACGGACTTGAACGTGATCGTAAGAATTATAAAAATATCACCACTTAAATATTTACCACTTACCACTTATACGTCTTTTGAACTTTACTATTTTACAAATTTTATTTGAAGTCCTTTTTGATTCATGGAGTAAAATATTAAGTGTTTCTCTCTAAATGTGTAAAGTGATGTGGAATTTATTGTTCCTGTTTGTTTAGTATAGTTGAATCATTAAAATAATTTTTAAATATAACTTAATAATGTCATCTTTTATAACTGCTTTCTTAAATAGCTTAGTGCGAAAACACTAAGGAAATAATAATTTCTTCTAATAAATATGCTAATAAGACGGCTTATAGCCAGATGTTATAGGCAAACTTATCATATTTATTACCTGATTTACTTCATGTTTATAGATTTTACATACGTTTTATTATTTTACTATTTTGAGAATTTGAGATACATAAAAATATAAGTCCATCCTTTTTTATTTATATTATAATATTAAATCTTACACGGACTTTGATTAATTTAATTTCAGCATATTATTTTGTTCTAAGCGCTTTTCACATAACTTAATGAGCCTTCAGAAAGCTGATCAAATTAATTATAAACATACGAAAAATGTTTACTTTTTAAATTTTCTCCTGTCTCTTTTAAGCTATTTTTACACATTGTTTAAGCTGAGGAGATTTAATAGCAATTTTATTCGGCAGTGGTATTTACGATTTTTTGAATAACCTTCATCTTTAGTTCAGAATCGTCAATGTTTCAAAATATTGTAAGATATATTGTTATATCGACTTAAAATTAAGCCATTTATATGCAAATCACGGTCAAAAATCACAGCGGATGGTTTTACAATAAATAGTTAACGTATTCATACTGAGAAACGATTATTTCGAAGGCAATCGTACATGGGACAGGCCATTTTTGAAATGTTATTAGTCGTGAATTCCTATGACTCGGTCACGATACCGCTGCATGGTAATTTGTAGCAATTATATTTGTGTTTCTGCGTATTTATGAAAACGGTGTCCGATTCATTACTAAGATAATTGTTGGAAAGCGTCCGAAGTATTTCACTAAAAGGTATGTTTAAACGTCTAGACGTCACTACAGGTTGGCGCCGAAGGCTCTTAGCAGAAATTTAATCGTTCATGGAAACTTGGTGTATGCGCGACATTTTTCCTTGGACCTAGACTATCAACATTTTCGTCAACGATACCTAAATTCATAGTTCCTCTTATATGTTAAAAGATTATTTTTGGTCTAACATACCACTTGACTGAAAAAGAAAAGCTTAATTAATAAATCTTGCATATTAAATTCCTAAAAACTCAAGTCCCTAAGTTTAATTTGTGTAGATAGATTTGTTATTGGAAACTCTTCATAATATTATGAATGATTTCTTTATGTAGGTGACTTTAAGAGGGCTAGTCTTAAGAACTGTGCTTAAGTCATAAAGTACATTGTAATTTATGACTTATGTAATTTTGAACACGTGACCATTGTACTAGCTAACGAAAAAATGCTTTAAAAGCAGGTCCTGAAATATTAATTAAAAGTTCGTCATTGCACTTAAGGGTACACGGACAAGATACAGTGAAAAGGACAAAGTACAGTAGGCGGTCTTATCGCTACAAGCGATTTCTTACAGACAACCGAAGAGTAGAGGAAAGCTTGCATAGGGAGAGTAGGAAGTGCACAGCAGATTACAAGAAAACAATAGTTACACAAGTAAACACACAAACGCAAAAATATTCTGATAAACATACTTATATACGCCGTTATAACATAGATAATACATATAAACAGTTTAAAAATCATCAATTATCAATTTATTTTTATCAAATTACAATGCTGTCTATCTTAACATAGTTTTTAATTGCGGTACTAACAAATGAGCCTCTGTTGCTTAATTGAATAAATAAATAAAAATAATGTTATTATTTTATACATAATAACGGTTGCTATCGGCCGGTGCATCGTCAGTGATGCATCAGCTATCTTTACTGCATCTCGCCTTACGTAGCGCCCGCGCATTCACTTTACTGTTCGTACGCTACGAAATAATCATAAAACCAAAACAATCATATATCAAGTTGAATCTTATTTTATATACATTTTGTTCATCGGTATAGAATATTTAGGTTTATAGTAGTCTTTAAACATTTTTAATCTTACTGGTAGGCCGACAATGATATAATTAAAAATTAGAATTATTATTTTTTTCGGTATATCATCACATACTTTTGTTTATACTCATTATTGCCCACCAACTATTCGTGAAGACATTCCTTGGCTCTAGATTCTATTCATTGTCCAAAATATCCGTTCGGTTTATGAGATTTTATAATAATAATTTGCTTTAAAATGAATGGAAATGCATCCAACATTTTGGCTCACGACATGTGTGATCGAATAACTAGCGTGTAATATCCAAACGTAAGTACGGCTCACGGGTTTTAAAATATTCATAAGCGTGGTTAGTGAGATTTTCTAGGAATACATTTTCGAAAAAGGAAAAGTTTGCAGTACGAATATAAGATGCTTCATCGTTAAACACGTTTGATCAACTACGTGTGATACGCTTCAATAGTCGAACGGCTCGTTATATTCCTCGTGCATTTTATTATTAAATATAATAGTGCAATTTGTATGTACGGCTATCTCGTGAGGTGCATATCCTTGTGCATCAGGAGCCTTCAACGTCCGTATTAGTTGGCGACGTCGTGCGGCAGTCATTTATGTTCTCGTATACTGACCGAATCGAGATCTTAATCGGTACAATAAAGTTATATCGGATTTCTCTTAGCTATGATGAAGGGAAATGTAAGACGTGATTTATTAAATGTTCGCAAACGATGTTCATTTGACATATAAGTATGATGATTGTCATAACTAACTGTAATTAATTATAGTAATTTTGAATGTATACAGTATACATACTCGTATGTATTGCACGCCTAAGAGGCACGTTACTTTTAAGTGATGACAAATAATTTCATTTCATTTCATTTTGAAATTTTTAACATAACTTTTGTCACTATCTCCGTGTGCTTGAAATTTTTGCATCAGTGAATTTATTATTTTCCCTAAAACTGAACGGAAAAGAGGTCCAGTTTAAAAGTAATTTGCGTGTAATACAGCTATTACCGTTATAATACTTTGGCTCTTCGTTATACGAATATACATGGCGACATTTAAAAAATTTAATGTAAGCGACTATAAAAATTAAAAAGGGCCATGGGTGATTCTCATTTATTCATGCTAATTTACTAGAAGTTGTAATTAAAAAGATTTTAATGTTTGTCGGCGCCAATCAATGCTTCATGGTTTTTCGTAAGTTGAAATCATTTTAAAATTTTTAAAATAACTTTTATCACTATGTCCGTGTGATTAAATTTTTTGCATCAATGAATTTATTATTTTTCCTAAAACTGAACTGAAAACAGACCTAGTTTAAAAGTAATGCGCGTGTAATACAGCTATTGCCATTATAATACTTTGGCTCTTCGTTATACGAATATACATGGCGACATTTAAAAAATTTAATGTAAGCGACTATAAAAATTAAAGAGGGCCATGGGTGATTCTCATTTATTCATGCTAATTTACTAAAAGTTGTAATTAAAAAGATTTTTATGACATGTATGTCGGCGCCGATCAATGCTTTAGGGTGCCATTTTTGGAAAATTTTATAGTTGTATTTGTTTATCAGAATACAGGGATCTGGGTGTCATGTTACTGATTATTATGAATAGGCACTCGTTTTAATATCATCACTTAAAATCATGTCGTTGGTGTTCATTAGCGCTATTTTAATTATACAAGTTTTTATTAGATTCTTCGTATCGTATTTTAGATTTAATTATCATTTTCGTATTAAGTCCTCGACAAAAATAAGGTTCTTTATGAAATTATAAAAAATATACACAACATATTCTATGAAGTACTCAGTAATCAGCTATTCCTTGCTCTTTGTGAATATCAAATATATGTTAATTAGAGATGCACCGAATATTTATTTGGTATTCGATAATCGGTGTATTCGGCATCGTTTTTTACTATTTGTACTTGGTCCAATTATTAGGTTTCAATATTTAAATTTTCTTAAATTATTAAAAAAAAATTAATACTAAAGTTTAAACCGAATAGTATCCGGATATTCGGTGAAACCGCTATTCGGCACATCACTAATTTTAATGATAACGAAGTATATAATAACAATAAAAGACAGCCTATACTAGGATATAAATTCACTTTAATTATTCACGGCTGCCAAATCTTCAAGATTAATTGAACGCTATTCACGTGGCACTCGCGGCTAGGTGGCATTGGAAGCGCCATATAAGGACTTGTTTTGATCTACTACATTGACCCCATGGATCACCATACCACGCCGAGAATGGGACAGGAAATCTGGACTTCCGTCCGTCTAGTAAAGGGGCTCTCAATCTTTTCTTGGCCATGAACTACTTGTATACTGCTGTCAGTAGACAGGAACCACTATGTAGATGTTTAGAAACTTTTTAATAAGTTCAGTTCAAGCGTAAGTCTCGTGCTAATTGGGACAAATTTGAAACAATTCGCGGCCCGATTTTTAGCTCTTACGAACTACAGGTTGGGAACCACTGGTCTAGAACATTCGAACTACCTAGACAATGAACTCCTAATAACAATGTGTCTGTCCGTCTGTCGTTGGGTGTAATTGATGCGTATGTACCTCTTATGGTCTAGTGGTTTCAGTTTTTACTCGCGACATGATAGCGCAAACGTTATAATGTTGCGTCCCACGTGATTCATGCTACATGACTTGATAATCGTTGACGTATAGAGGTCCTATTTTATAAGCTAGTGATAACTAAAAGCTTTGGATAGTAAAATCTAACAATGGAGCTTTACGGCACTGTTCTACGGAGGTGTATTATTTAATACTAATGAGTTTAGTTTACTTTATATGTTTTTTTTTCACGTCAACTGCAACTACGTGATAAAGACATGCACCATTTGGTTATAAACATGATGCTATAGTCGATAAATTAAATGTCAAGACTTTTTTGTCATATTACTTAGGTAACTGTTTATAAAAATATAAATAGGTATAAATACCTATTTATATTTTTTTATTTACATTCTAACTCTTGAAATATTTTTTAGTTATGATAGACTATTGTTTTAATATTTTTTGCTAAACTATAATGTAATATTTTATACATGCAATGAGGGTGAATTCTGAAAGGGCACAGGGTGGATTCTTGAAGTGAGTTTTCAGGACTAAATCCTAAACTGAGGAATATCAAAAAGATGTAAAAGGAGTCTCGAGGCCGATTTTGAAGGAAATCAAAACTGCATCATGGATCTTTAAAAAAATTATGTAGCGAACTCCATGATTTTGTATAAAATAAGCACTTGCACCTGTAAGCACACTTCAAAAATTCATGCTGTTTATTTCATTTATCGTACGCGAATTTATCATATTGTGAAATCGTATCATTGTTTTCAATTTACAACTCGCAAACTTAATTCCATTTTACGTTTGCTGTAGACATAAATAAAAAATGATTCAACGATTTTTGATCGCGAGGAAAGCCATTAGATAATCCGCTCGGAGCCACTAGTCACAGTCCAGTAGACTTTATCCTTGCATAAATGTTTTTTGTTCAAAATGGATAATTCATTTAACAGTTACTTTCACGAGTCTAGTGTTTGTGGAACAGGTTCAGTAGTCGTTAATTTTTCTGTTCGACTGTCGATGCGTGAACTTCGATAATTTTATGCTAACTACGTAATAATTAAGTGAAATAATTATCTTATGAACCGTGTGTATCGAATTATAGGTAAGCTGCAACGCTTAGCCTGCATCGGTGGACGATAAATAAAGAAATATAATGGTTTATAAGGTTGTTAGTTTTTATGTGTATCGTAAAGGAGAGTGTTTGTTCGTGGTGATGTTTTTATGCTAGAATATAAATTTTATGTTTTAAATTAATTTGTTTTAGTTATAGTGTGAACATATTTTTGTATCTTAAATAAATAAGAAAAAACTGAACTATAGTGTTAACTGCATTGTAAACAACACACCCTGTTTAAGAAGGCTAGAGATAAAAAAGAATTACTTATGAAGTAATGAGATAAAAAGTATTTCATAATATTTGCATATATGTATTTCATTTACGCATTAAGTAAAACCTAAAATAATCGTTTTAATAGTATTCTTGTATATCTGATGATTGATCATTTTTACCTCTCCAAGCACTTCGTCTCCTTCTATTTGTTATTGATATTTAATAATTCTCTTTAAATTTTGATTAATATTAAAAAAAATCATAGTTGTTGCTAAGGATTTTAGTAAAATATTCCCTAAGACTACGAAGGGAATATTTTGTAATGGAAGTAAAAAATCAATTAGTTTTTAGTCAAAATGTCTATTCCAAATAGGCCTCGAACGAGGCGCTTTTTAATTTGAATTTACGGATGATCCAAGCAACTCCCTGCTTACAATCCTGGGATGTTTAGTAGTAATTAATTAAATCTTAATGTGGATTTGTTGACAAACAACTTTAATAGATATTTTCTTCCGCAGATACCGCTCGTCAGCAATGAAGGGAAGGCCGGTCTAGGAACTACCCCGGTACCTGAAGCGCCCATAGGAAACCTCGGCTCTGCCACTCTAAGGCTAGCGGCCAGAACCAAAATGTTACAACCACCAGCTAAAGCTTTTCAAAACGTACCGGATGAAGACTCTGACTGAATGTTAATAGAGATCAGAATTGTTTAAAGACCATGATTTGTTACATATAACCTTTTATGTTTTGAAATTGATTTAGAATTAGCCGGTTTTTATAGTCACAGATTAATTAGTACACTCTTTTTAAGTACCAATGTTTGTCAATATGAACAAAATCTTCCGAATTATAAAATAAAACTGGAGGATAAATATTTACTGACAAAAAATTATATACGCATATTATCAACTCCATTATAAGCTTACCAATCAATTGTAAGTAAATGTATATATTACTATTGTGGATTTTAAGTGACTGTTACGTATAAATAAACGATTATAAGTAATGAACTGATTTTATTGTTTACCTTTATCAATGGAATAAGTCTAAGAAATTATGATAGGTATTTGTATCAATTGAGAGAGAAATTTAGAAATTTAGGATTTTGAAGCTTTAAAGCTACACGTTCACAAATCGGAATCGAACGCTTCGGATTCTGTTTTTGTATCGCCTTGTCTGCAGTTCCATGACGGGTAATAGGAGAGGCATCATACATGTTTTCAGCTTGCCACAAACACCTCCCAAAAATAGTCATAGCCCTCGGAATATTTATAGCCCACTATAGCCACTTTTAATTTTCCGATCTATTAAGTGCTACGTTTTATTTTTCTTCTTTGAACATCACCTTCACAGTCTCTTCTACTAATTAGTTTCTTACATATATATTTAAAAACAATACAGATGTGTCATTTAAATTCATATTTTCACAATACCATGGAAAGTCACAAACCTTGTATAAGCAGTACTAACCTATGATTTTCCTTTTTGACACAAGAAACTTTACCGAGAATTACATTACTTTCCACTTTTTCTTCGAACGGAGGATGTGACGAGTCTTGTGCGTATAAAATTCCATTTTAATGATTATATTTCAAATATGAATATATTTACATGGAAATTTATTTGTGGATAATATCGATTACATTATTCAAAGTTAACATGACGGTCTAAGAGATTGAATTTTACATGTGTCTGTGCATGGATGAAGCCTCACCCAGGAACGCCTAGGGGGGCAAAGAAATATAGAAGAAGTCCAAAAAATATACTTTATTATTAATGTTTCTCTAACAGTTCCTGGCAGATATAATTAATAGAAGTGAATATTAAAAATAAATTATTACAATAAGAAATGTTACATTGTACACAAGGTTTTTTATAATATTCGAGCTATATTAAAAAATTAAAAAATATAGCTCGAATGTAATTTTCTGTAAAATAAACTCAAAATCGACATTCGACGCTCTTAACGCTATATCATACTTGAAGGAAGGGGAGGGGATAAGAAGAGGCTTAATAATGGGATATTGGAAGAGAAGTAGAACATTATGGGAATACAAGCCTCCGGGCCCCGTACGATACACAGTGCAATACTGCTTCACGCCGATCTTCTGGGGTGGTGGTAATTACACTGGTGCGAATTGGCCGAATAATTCAAGGCTCGGCTCCCACTCTTTAAGCTTTGCTTTAATTGTATTACTTCAACACTCAAATTGACGTATTTGTTACCATTACAAATGTTTACCGTCGAAGAAGAGCACATAGGGAAACAGAATTCGTCATCTAGTTCACGCTAAGAAAATAGAATTTGAATATTTAGCTGTGGTCTTGTGCCTGGACAGCCAAAATTAGTTCTGTACCTAAATTTCAAGTATTAAAGTATAAAACATTTCTATCAGTAGGTAATCTCTGAAGCGGTGTGATGGTAGTATTGCGTGCACACAGGGAGTGTGGTAGCTGCTACAGGCTTGATTGCAAGTGGACATGCATGGAATTCATGCAATGCACTTCCATGCAGACGAAATTGACAAACAATATAAGAATTTAAAATGAGATAATTTTTATATTAAAGTTTACTTAGTATTAAGGATCATTTTATCTTTTATCTCGTTAACGTAAATATTATGATATTATAATATATGATAGTAAATATTATATATTGGTTTAAATAATATAGCAAACACGCATTCACGGTTTAATTATTTTCAATTCCATCATTGAAACTGTAAAACATTCGAAAAAAAGTAACGTGAAAAAGTTGCAGTAGACAACCGTTTATAATGGTTGAAAAATCTATTGGTGTCATTACCGATCACTATCTACCGTTTTATTGTTTACGTTAAATATGAAATTAATATACGCAAATGCGAAAATTTATGAACCCGATTATGCGAAATTGTCAAATTCTGTTTGCGAAAATGACCTACCCCTAATAAAGCCGTGGATATCATCGAACTCATATCAATTTTATGATAGCAAATAAAAATTACACCCGCTTTTCCATTCCCATTCCACATACGAATTTCAGCGGAGAAAGCCAGGGTGAGCACTGAGCAGGCAGGTGGCGCCGGGGCCATTAGTTATGCGTCGACTAGTGCGCTGTCTGCACCGTTTCCTGTGCACCCCGCCCTCCCCTTCACCCTTTACACCTGTAATTAAGTCGACCTCGTATTGAGTTCACCCAGAGAGCTCAAATTGTATAGAGTACTAGATGGATGTTACAATTTCATTTTTATAAATTTTGTTTTTGAATTTTTGCTATTTGTAAATTGGAAAAATTAGTTTATTCTATTTATAAATTTGTTTCTCTGTTTGTTTTCACGCGCTTATCATTAAAACTACGGATTGATTTGTAAAAATTTTAATTATAATAGGCAGATTCAGGGAGGATTTCAGGAAGGCTAAAGACTATTTAGCATCGCGGGTGAAACGACGCGGCACCACTAGTTTTACGATATTAATTAATAGTCTACTTTTAAATACCCTTTCCTTATGAGAACTTCTAATTCGTCATTTTTAATTTCCTTCATATCTATCAAACCTATGCCATTCCGTATGCACTATTAAATTGTTATCCAATCTTTAAAATAAGCAAACCTAATTAAGACTAATAAAAACATCCGCATACAAAATTTTATGTTCATCATCTAGCTACGAGAAGTCTAAGATTCATTCATAAACGTTTATTTCGTGGAAAAGTTACTAGCGTATTATGAGCTAAACATTTCAGTTCCGAAATAGCTTTCCCCGACTAAACAAAACTAAACTTAGACGATAAAAACACTAACCAGTCTAGGATGTGGCCTTAGTTCAAACTATTACGTAAAGCGTTATTTACACAGAAGAACTTTGCTCTGCGATGTAAATTGAAATTTTTATTAACACTTTCTTAAATACTTTTAGGTCGCTGTAATGTATAATAACATTTAATGTAATTAATTTTTAAACAGGACTTTTTTTTTTAAATAATATAGCCTATTTCATTTTAAACGACTATTTTAATGATACTTTTATAGTCGATGTTGCAAATTTTACTCTGTATATATAAAAAAATCATGTTCAATATATAGAAATTATTATAAGATCCTAAATTGTTTGTCAAAATATCCTCACAATAATTTAATTTTAAGTTATTTTTATATAATTATAGTTGTCGGCTAATTAACTCTGTCTATGGTACTCTCAACAGCAACAGATGCCTTGAAGGGTGCACCGGCCACCGACATTGTCCCGTATCCTTCGCCTGATTTGTTAACACGTCTATCATTAATGCATCTGCAACATTGTAACATTTGCACATGAAAAACCTTTATTTCCAATTGATGTACTAAATTATCGTGTTACTTGGACGTGGTTAATGGATAGTTGCTATAAACGTTTTGCCTCGCCTTTTTATATAATAACATTTGATTATTTTTACAGAATGCAACACAAAATAGATTTTATTTATTTGGTACTTAAATTTAACTATTCTCTTTGTGGATGACATAGAACATGATAAAATTTTTCATCAGAGCTTAAAGTTAATTAGTTTCAAAAATCCGAAATTAAATAATTAGAAACTTCTTTATGAACAAATTCTCATGTTAAACATAATATAGCTTTGTGTAAACTCTAAAGTTCTAAACTAATACAAAATGAATTGAAACTGGAATAATTTATTACGCTATAAAATCCGTTGGTTTACATAATGGCTATACCACACGAGACATGTGAGAGCCGTTGTCAAAAAATGTGCTGCAAATCTCGTGTTTATTTATAGCGTATCCTTCAAATCGCCAGGTGTATGGCTATACTTTCGTCTGGTTTGCGCAAACTGATCACAAGCAAGACAGTCCGTCGGGACAGGCCTCAACAGGTGCACGTCAAGGTCGCAGGCAGCAGACGCCGTAACCGCTTTGTCGTGACCTTCGAATTGATACCCTGCACTTTTTCAACCGCTATTGCACGCCGGTGAAAGTTTATAATGGGAACTTTACTTGGTATTTTTATACTTTTTTGCGAGGAAAGCCGATGCCTGACGTGTCGACCTTCGAATTTGATACATCCGCGAAAATTTTAAAGAAATTTGCACGAAATTAAGCAGAAGTTCGTTTTTTGTTTGCCCATATTATTTTACGTTACGTAATATTCTCACTACATTTTGAGTTCCTCAGATAACTTACAGATCTTAATTATTTCTACTTAGGAAATTATAGGTACATTTAGATATATGATAAAAATAGAGATAAATATAAGTAGGTCTAAAAAATATTTATAATTAAATTAAATAATATTAATATTACATTTTAACAACAAGTTACATACAGTACTCTTTAAAATAAATTGAATATGTAGTCTTAAAGGTCAAAAGTTAATATTTTTCGCTGTGCAACATACATAACTATAAACGATTATTATGTCTGATAATTTTATCAATATCTATTAAACGACAGAAGTACGCACGTATTGATTATTCATATGAACATAAATAAAAAGAAATTATTAACTTTTAACGAACGACAAAAAAAAATACGTGATATCTGTCAACTTTTTTGTAATGAATTATAAATTGACCGGTTTATTAATATTTGCAGAGCTTATCACACGACAGCTCTGCTATATACCTAATGAAAAGTATATGAAAAGTATGTAAATTTCGAGATACTAATGTAAAACACGCTAAGTGCGTGTTTCGGAAATGCGTGGACCGTGAAGCCAAAGAAGTTTTACCTGTCGCTTTTTTTATTTATTTTTAATCTTGATAACAGTAAAATTATTCTAGACGTCATGTTTAAATATTTAATTAACTGGACGGATATAAATATTGCGTTCTAGGATGTAAACATGTTTATGCAATTGTATGTATAATTTGCCTTTAGCATTAAAATATATACAAGCAGTGACTTAATCCGGTAGAAAATATCGTGGTGAGTAACTGCTTACTTAGTACCTGTAGAAACCCACGTCTTAATAGTTTAAAAAGATATATAAAAGGTACAGTTACTCCCTATGTTACTGCGTTACATGCGATTTGGAAAGAAATTGCGAAAACGTGGTAAGAGTATATTGTAGTATCTGGGAATTAGTGTACATATTTGGATAGCTTTTAGTTAATTATTTTGAAATAATTTAACGTTTTTACATAGAATTAATTAATACAACTCTACAAAACGAGAAGTATTGTAGAGTATAAAATACTTCAATGGCCTGCCAAAATTAAATAAATAAATATAAATTAAATTACGTTTTAATATAATGGATAATCAACTATGATTATGCCAGCAAATGTAATATTGCATCCAGCTTTTATTACGGTTTTGATATTTAATGACCAATATTTTTCATTTTAGCAGTTTAACGTTATTTTTAAATTACTAGCTTTTCCACACGGCTTAGCTCCCATAGCACCATGTATATCATATAACCACTTTGTCACTCAGTGAAAAAGCAGCTTTCTAATGGTGAAAAACTTTTTGAAATCGGTCCATTAGTTTGGTGTGAAACATTAGAAAAATACATACAAAAACACAATTTTTTCCTCTTAATATATAGTTTAGCTTTAACGAATAGCCAAGAAACGCTAGATTATAAACATCCGGCCAATAAACAAGTCATATATACATGTACACGACAGGTCCATTAGATAAATCAATTTACCATTGTCTTCAACGGAGGTATTACGCAATCAAACATTCGTGGGCCTACGTTTGAGCCATCCTCGTCCGGGATGTCGGAAAACTCTCACGCTGAAATAGATATGGCAATTTTATGAATTATATAATTCTAATCATAGTGTACGAAAATATGTACACTGTTTTACAAACACATATAGGTATACACCGTATCAAGAAAAATTATAAAATTAAAAAGAAAATTACAAGTAACTATTATCTATATATGTATATCTTTAACATTTGATTACAATTCTATAAAATTTGCGGAGCTTACTGGGTGAATCAACAAATATATCGATGGAACTACTAAAATCATTGACAACTCTACACATTCTAGGTACCGGAGAATTTCGTCCACTGACAGTTTTCCTATTACATTTTAATTTATAAAAAATGATAAAGATTAAGATGTTTTGTTAAATTCGTTCTCACCTCTACAATCATTTTGATTGTCGCATTTTGCAATGGTTTTACATTGATACTAACTTTAAATAAAACATACTTTATTTGTAACTTATAATGGTAAATTTATCTATTTTTTTCAATTCAACAAGATTTTGCACCGACTTTGTATTTCTAGCTATTTTCTACTTTTTAAGTGTGACAAAGTTCCATTTTTTGGCAAAAAGTTATTATTTTTCCATTTTAGTGAAGGGTTATCATATCAGAGCTAGTCACAATCCAGTCTCAGAGTTGATTTCGTAGATTCCATAGAATATCTTCGACATGGATGATCAGACCAACTAAACTTTTATTACATTCTATTTCGAATGCTAAAAGATTTTTTTAACTCGGTCCTTAAATGCCGGAGAAATATGGTAAAATAAATAAAAAAAATATCACAAGAACTAAGTATCGAATTTACATGCAAATCTTTATTACATTTTCAATGAATAAAATGGTTAAAATTGATAGAAGCGCCACTGAGTGATCGGATAAGTGAGTCGAGCAAAGTAAATATTTGTCATAGAATTCCACCGATTAGTTATAGAGTAGCACTGCAGTTTGCATTTTCGCGTCCTTGGCTGGAGTCGTCTGGGACACGGCCGTTGACCGATCCGGTCGTGTGCTATGATTACGAATCAGTACACTATGTAAGTGGACGAATTGAAAAGTCGTAAATCATTCAATTTCGGTGTCTAACATAACAATTACCGTGTGTCGCGATGACGCATTTTGATGGCCGTGTGGTCTAAAGTTAAGGATTTGCAATTGGATTTTTATTTAATTTTTAATGAAGATATTTTATTTGAATAAAGTGTATGCTATGTTTGGTGTAGGTATGTGTAAGCTGTGGAGAGGAGGTGGAATTATAAACTATTTTGACCTATTCTGATTGAAACTGATTGTTGGATCTCTAGAAAATATATATCAAATTTCATTAATTATTTTTAGATTCACTTATAATGTTTTAATTATAGCCATACTTAGTATGATACTTATATTTAGCAATGAAGTTATCACACACAGTGATATTAATATCCAACAACGAGGACTATAATTGACTTATCATATCTTATCTCCTCTACATCTGCGTATCTTACAAGCGGTCGCTTTTCGTTTTGAACAAAATAATGAGTATGAACCGGAGTCGCGCGACCGCAGTTGCGTGATCGGCAATCAAAGTGTCACATCCCGCTCGCTTCATGGATCCGCGGCCCATGTATGATTCTGTGCGGCTAGACATGCACTTAGCATGCTCGTCCGGCCGAAACGTGATCTCGCAAATCGCAGTCTAGTGTCTAGACACCGGAGGCCGTCTGTCTGGCCTAGCCATACTCTGATGGCCCATACAAAGCCACCAATTATCAATCCAGTAGCACACGAGAACAATACGCGCAATGAATACCGACGCGTCTACAGTCTACACCCTGTCGCCGGCGCGCGTAACGCGACGTCCACGTAATCCCTCTCACAGTTATCACAGAACCTTTTTTCAACACATCCATGACCCTAACGAGGAAATTTACAATTCTAATTACAGAATAAATTCTCTATACGGATAAGTAAATAAAGTGATCACTCGGTCGGCGGTACGGTAGCACTTTTTTATCTAATAAAAATTCCACGACTGGTTTGTAAACGGCTACCGCGCTACGCTCGGCTATTTAATATTGTTGAAATTAGACGTTCGTCGTGTAAACAAACGGGCAGACGTCGTGTAATCAATCGAGATGTTCAGAAAAACAAGTAGACGCGGAGGCGGCATAAAAACTAGTACAGACGCGGATGTTCGTTCGATGTTAAAAAACTTGTTGCAACCTCCCGCCTAGGAGCACCGCGCTGCATCAATGCATCACTAGGCAATTCAATGAGATATCTATCGCTATTTGTAGAATCGAAGGAAGTGATCGATGATACCGGTGATATAAGCTAGTGTAAAAATAACGAACCATTATAAATTATTTATCGATCCTACAATGTTGGGATTTCTTTTGAAATGTATACTTATTGGATGAGCCCTAAAGTAGGCTGGCTTGTATAATAGAATTATGAAAAAATATTGTTACGTTGTTAATGAAGTAATTATATAGCAATTTTCCAGTATTTTATTACATTTTTTGTATTATACTTTTACCTATCAATTATCTAAATGTGAGTCAGACTCAATGCAAAGTATTACTATGTATATTGTTTCCTACATTGCTTTTCTTGATGGTGATTCTAATGTAAATTTGATGCAGGATATGAGAATTTATATAATTGCTTCACCTCATTAGATACATGTTATTTTTTTGTGATAAACCTGATTACATGACATGTGTTCAAAAACCAACATTGTCAGTACTCCTATCTTTTATTTATCTATAAGTGTTTATTATATTATAAATAATTTTCAAAAAGCCGCGTCCATTTTCGAAACTACCAAATCTATTTAAAAATTATTTCTGACTAGTTGACCCAGCGAACTTCATACCGCCATTTTTAAACGTGACGTATTTGACAGACACGAACTATTTGTATGACAAAATATTATTATGGTTCTTAACTATTTTAATAACAATTTCTTCACATTTTCTCACCGTTTAAACCTTCCCTGGACTTCCACGAATATTTCAAGGCTATTAGTCAAATCGGTCCAGCCGTTGTCGAGTTTTAGCGAGACTAACGAACAGAAATTGATTTAATTTATATAAAAGGAAAATATAGAAGATCATTATAGGCTGTTAGTGTGTATAGATTATAATAGGTTGTTTAGCATGGCGCTACTACACGGGTGAAATCCGGGAACACGGTTTGTAAGCAAAATTTAAAAATAATCCCCGTAGCTAGTTGTATCATTGGTTACGCAAAGATTTTCCTTTTGCATATATTTAGTTCTTCTTCTACTAAATGATTATCTTTAATTACATTTTATATATAGCCCTATAATTATACTACTTGTTAGTAATTGGTAAACACATTCGCCATGTACACTAGCTTGTAATGTTTAATTACATGTAGTTATGTCAAGAACGGATGCGAACTCATTTGAAAGTTTTTGCAAGAAAGAAAGTTATAGTACACACATATCATTCAATGCACTTGTATTTGTATTTAAATAATTAATATTAAATAGAATTATAATTATAATTATAATCTATGATTAATTGATATGTGCCACATATAAACTGACATTTAACGAAAAGGCAAATAATATTATTATAATTAAGATGCAATCAAATTTTCATTTAAATATTTGGAACTCGCCAAATTTGGTTATCTGTTAGTCGGAAATTCAAAATCCTTTAAAAAATTAAAGTAATTATAAATAAATAATAATTGACGTAACCTTTATCTTAATTCGAAACATTAACATATTTTTCAAATGCCCTCACGAATTTATTTTTTTTACCACAGTTGGAATGGAATGCCGTCCTTAATTATTAATATCAATCCATCACCAAAAAATTGTCAAAAGCTGCCCGATAGTTTCACATGAATGACACACATTCAGAAAATTACTCACCAAGTCACCAATTTTGGTGTCCAAAAACATCCAAAGTGCACAGCAATACTCTTTTTAAAAAATATTCAATTTACAGAAATAGCAGTACCGTTTATACGTATAGGTATAAATAAAAACTAGAGCGACGAAGAAGACATTATATTTTACGATCCATAATTAAAATGATGTCTTCATTATGCTATGAATGACACTAGAAGTGGCAGAGTTACACAGATCTATAAAGCGATTTTTTCAACAATTTCCTGCGGTGATGGGTTTTTACTGGATGGTAAATACATCTCCGACCGGAAATAGCATTTTAATAGTTTCTTTAACGCGTCACGTCGCTTCGACATCCCATTGCATTTACCGATTATTTCTTTATGAGCGAATACAGGGATGGACTGGGAGTCTGGTCGCCCTGAACTATTTAGTTATCTTTAACCAAATAACTGAAATAGGATGAAATAAATGTATTTTTAATTTATTCTCTTCAATTTTCAATTACTACTTTACTAGAATCATAGATATAAGATCCAAAGTAAATACAGCTATATTTTGGGTTTCCTAACATTTAGAATTACTAAATTTCAGAATATAATACATATATTATTTACTTATATATATGTACGAAATTATTCACTAATTAAATAAGATAAATATTCCTCTTTATGACAACAAATTTACCGTGTTACAAAAGGAATAGTACTGTGTGATTCTGGTGATAACAGTATATATGCTGTTACTGAGGATGCTTATTGACGATGATTATTATAATTTTCCACCAGTGATTACAGTACATTTTTACATAGATTTATTCTCTTACTATTATAATATAATACCTTCGCTGACCGATATCGGCCATGGTGGCCTATGTCAACAGAAACTAGCCAACTGCGCAGCAGATATTATAGTGCACAAGTGTAAGCGCGAGAACAGGTGCACTCTCTATTCCTTTACGGATGGAACGGCAAATCGACAGAATCGAACCCGAGACACCTCGTAGTCTCTGTAGTCAAAGATGCAACCAGAAGGCCAACAAGACAGTCATTTTCCAATTCCTCTATATTATTGTATTCATGCTTCGTGATGAAATTTATTTTTCTATAAATGAACATTTTATTACTATTGACTATTGAATAGTGTAAAATCAATAGGCATCCAAATATCAGACTGATTGGCTTCAGATATCTGGCGCCCAACAATCTGCCCGGTTGACCTTAGACAAGTCCGCCTCTGATTGAATGAAGCATCCGTCTCTTAATGAATTGGTATGAAGAATGATTACTAGTACTTACTCAAGCGCATATAAACGGATTTTTCTACGAATATCTATTTTAGTGATTTCCTACTGCAATCAATATGCTTGGAAAAAATATAAGCATTTAAATTATCGTGTTTTATCAAATGTATTTACCTTTAAATAACTAAATAGTTGCGGTTGTCCATCAAACATTTATAATAGCTCTCTATGTATAAAATGATCGACACCTATTTAACAGTTATTTTGTAGAACTAAATTTTTTATTTTAGTATTTGAGTCAGCTCAACTTACGAATAAATATTTTTGACATTTTATTCTCGAATGTCATTCAAATTCACATCACCTTTGAGCATCGGAAATTCCATATTGCGTCATAATCCTCGAAAATATGGAGTCCTCATAACGACTTCATAGAACCTCAAAGTTTGAGGAATATTTCGAGAAATCAAAACGTTCCGTTCAAGGAACGAAATGGACAAAGGGGAAATTTAGTAAATAAGATCAATTGGTGCCTGCGTTTCCACGACCCTCGCCTTCGCGGAAACTGGAACAATGCGTCGTGTATCGTCGTCAAATTCATTCATTGTAGACAAAGAGCTGCTGAATTTTCAAGAAGCGAATAATTAAAGAAAAAATAACTACTTTGAATCTATTTTTGTGTGTGATTCTTATTGTTACAAATATGTTTTGAGAAATCCGCATTTTAAATCTTTTATATATTTTCTTCCTCATTGGTATTACGATATTTAGAGAAATACACATGTTTATTCATTTTTAATCTTTATCATTCATTTATTATCCTTATATAACATTCTAAATATTTTAAATTAAAGTACCAATAATTAAAAAAAAATTAACATGTAAATATCTTCAAAGGTGCCACAACTCTATCATATTTGACTCTATTTATTTTGTACATATATCAAGTAAACTATCTATAATAGCATTTTGCGTGGTAATTGATAACATTCATATTATTCAATTAAACTGTCTTTCTTAGGCCAAGCACCGGGGTTGTTGAAACCTCCACACAGAAAATCGTGAAACAATATCGTGTTTCGTGTTTTTAGTGGGGGCTTAAGAGGCTTCAAATCCCACTCTATTTTGCCTCCTTTCTGTTAGACTCCTTTCCTGCCCTCCCTCTTTTAATCTTTTCCCTTTACCCCCTATCTCCTCTTTCTTACATA